>JARYHS010013631.1:48678840-48715311 GCA_031002005.1 Vandiemenella viatica
TTGTAGTTTGAAAACAAGTGGCGCAGAGGACGAGGAAGTCTTCTGACGCAAACGATGCCTGTTTCCTTGTATTACGACTTCGCGAATCGTTTGTCGTAGTACCCTAGATAGAATTGCATCTTCATTCATTAGTCTTGACGAATAAATACGCAATTGAAATTTTGGAACCATTCAATTTTTCCGACATGAATACTGCTAATTTGGGATTTTTACATAGTGATAATGGCACATTATTTCATATTGATGTGTGAATAGATGTTAAACCTAGGTGACGTGATGCGATGCAAATTCATATAGCAAGAATTGACTATGAACCCTAAACCCACCTAGCAACTCAGAATGTTTTTGAGTTATACAAATTAAATCCTTCAGAAGTCGATGAAACATCTGCTCTTCGTGTAGCATCACATATTTGTGAAAACGGCATTTCGAATTCAAAGGATCATATTTGTTCTATATTTCAATTTTAGCTTTTGCGGTTATGTTAGTGCCGATCGATGGTACTGAGGAATTTATATTTCTCCTCTGAAAACCACACATTCGTTCTTGTGTTACTTGCCTCTGTTTTGTGCTTAAGGCTTTCGCCTCGTTACATCTAGGTCATTAGAGATGGGAGTGGATTGGAGACAAAAACGGGAAGGAATTCGCCATTGCCTTTGAATGAACCCTCCCAGCGTTCGTCTCGACTGATTTTGTGAAACCATGGAAAAACTGAAATCGGGATACCCGAATAGGGAATTGAGCCTGCTTCATAATTATTCTCACAATGAAGCCTACCGTGAAAGTTTATACTAGGAAAGACAGCAATGAGAAAAGATTTATATTAGCTAGTCAAACAATTAGCGATGTTCGCTAACTTCACATGCAGCTGAAATTTCTAAATCCTTTTGTGTGTGTATAGGAGGAAATTAAAGTCGAATATTATGGATTCATAAAAGGTAATCATACTTATCTGAAAACTAACATCTACGTGCCTGTGGTTGCTATGTGGAACATCTGACTAAACGTAATTCTGAAATCTGTAGCAGATCGAACATTTCCGCGTCTTAGAAAACAACTATGACAAGATTACTTTATGTCATTGTTCAGAAAACGATCGTTCGTAACGTATGTATTTTCTGTTCTCCTATGATGATTTCCTCTCTTGAGCTGTGTCAGACACAACGTTCAGGGATAAACACAGAGCAGGTAAATTTTTTTTTTTTTTTTTTTTTTTTTTTTTTTTTTTTTTTTTTTTTTTATGGCATTCGGCAACGGAGGCCATACAGCCAGCTCAATGTGTATTTTTTCCAATGTATGGACGCCACAGGACGGACAGGACATTCACAGACACAACACTCTAACATCCATGCCCGCTGCCGGATTCGAACCGGCGGCCTTCGGCACGTGGAGCTAGCACTCCAGCCCCACGCTACCGAGGCCGGCAAGCAGGTAAATAAAGTTGAGGAAAATCGCTCCCGGAAGTAGCTGAAGCACCTTGGATTTATCATCTGTATTAACCGTCGTGACTGCAATCACGTTTCCACATTCTTTTACCAGAGAACAGACCAAAATATTTAAATCTAAAGATCGAAGCAGTTCAATTTACCGTAAGATATGCTTGGAGGTTTTTTTTTTTTTTTTAATGCACAGCCAATACACACTATTATTGAATTAATTCCATCATGCAAATAGTGCGTCATAGAACATTTTCAAGATGCTTTGAGAGCATTTTGAAGTAGAAATGCAGAAAGATTAATTTTCTAAAATAATTTTAATGACGAATACATAATTATGAATAAAGCGTTGAGTTACACTACTTTCATCCTTTCTCTTTCTATGGTCTCGTAACTGCAAAACATATCATGTGAAGCCTTTTTATTCATTTTCGGCATAATGCCTGTCGGCGTCTCTGCAGGTGATTTTGTTTTTAAAAGAAGATACCTTGGTTCGTTGGGTCATATTCACAAACGACTTAAAATTTGGGTTTGCTAATATTGGGTTTCCGTCTCATATTATTTCGGAGTTTCAACTTTTGTTTGTGTTTAGATTCCTTTACTTCCACATGTTCCTTTACATTGATAAAACAATCTCCTGAATTTACTAATAAAAATTATGATTTGGAGGAGTATCAATAGTTTTTGTCTTTAAGCTTGGTAACTGACAGTAATTTGGCGACATTTTTAAGCTTTGTATCTTTTTTTGTTTTGCTTTTGGCTTTATGCCTTGTCGACGTCGGGGTGGTTAGATCCGGTAAGGACTCGGGGGTCCCACGTCCTCCCGGAAGCCACCTCACAGTGTTACCAATAACCCACCACATTGAGTTATGCATCTTCTTCTCGTTCTCATTCGACGCCAATGTGATTTGAATCCTGAGAGTATTGGAAAGTAGAATCGGGAAATAATTTCAGCGACGGCTTTTTGAAGCAACTTTTTCAGTGTTCAGCTGGAGAGGTTTACGGAAACCATGCCAAACTGAAACTGGATGTCCTACGGGGCTTGAATTCGCATTCTGCCGAATGCCAGGCAAAATTGTTAACCATAACCCATCTGGTTTGGAAGGCAAGAAGTATCAGGGCTAGGGAGAAACAGATGAAGGCATGAAAGGTTTCCCACTTCCATTTTTTCAGCTTTAAAACCTGAAACCGCTTATTTACATTGTCGACGGATTTACTGTTATTAATTATTATTATTACCACTGAAACTGTAATTACTGCAATCAAGTTAAACTTACCTTCTAAAAATGTTATGGTGAAAACAAAATTAAGGTTTTCTTATTCCGAACTACTGAAGTATGTGGAAATAACTACATAATTTATATTTCGTGATTTAGTTCACCATCTGAGTACTTTCGCAAATACACTTTCTACTTACGCTTGTCACACACAGTTCGATAACGCTGCAGCGCTAGAACGTGTGACTAAGTCCATTCAAGCTCTGTTATTGGTTTTACAAATTTTTATCCGTGAGTAATTCAGCTATTCGTTTTAGTATTAACCATGTAATTTAGTTTACTAGTTAATTGTCAACTGTTTATTAAAAAAAATACGGAGTGGCTATCAAAATTTCTAAAAAAGCGGTATCATTTCTCTATATCAATCGATTTAATTAATTCAATAGTTACTATGATTAAAATAGTGATACTCGTGATTATTTTAACTGCAGAACTCCGAACTTAGCCTCTGAGCGTTTGCGAGTCTCTCGCTGCGCGAGCTCATTTTTTTAGTCTTGGGTAAAGCGCTGGACATGAGAGGTCTATTTTATCATGAATTTAGTGTACCACCTACCAGTTATGCTGTCCCATGTGGCAGTCGCGTCTAGAACGAAGCATAATCGAAAGGCGAGGGGTCTCGCGAATTATGTCCCCGACTGTACATATTGAGACATTAGGACATTTATTTTATGAATATTCTGCCTTGACTTAAAAATAGCTTAATTGATTTTGAAGGGATTTAAAACTGTGGATTTTTGTAAAGATCATTGGAAATGAAAAGGGATGGGAGTAAAGAGGAAGAGAGATTGGGCTTTTGTATACCAAATGTAGACAGCCTTTCCTGATTGATTTAAAGTGTACATGTGTAAATTTCTAATGATATCAGATAAAAACTGTAGGTATGTATAGAAAACAATTAAGGGGTGTAGAGGCAAAGAGTAGTTTGGTTTTTGTAATGTGTGGACAGTGTTTTTCTCTTTGTTCTTACATATACATGTGCAAAGTTCCATCAAAACCAGATAAAAAAATGTAGCTTTGTGTAAATAGCATTTGCAAAAATAAATTTAATAAGGTAGTTAGCGGTTGGATTTTGTTTGCAGAATGTAGACACTATGTTTCTCTTTGTTTTGAATTATACATGTGCATTGTTCCATCAAAATATTATAAAACTGTGGTTATCTATAAAGAACATTGGAAATTAGGAAGGGCGGGGGTAGAAGGGAAGAGGGGTTGGGCTTCTGCAACCAAATTTAAACACAATTGTTGTGTATGTTTTAAAGTATATGTGTGCAAATTTCCATCAGAATCAGATAGAAACTGTGCTTTGTGTAGACTAAGGGGTTTGGCTTCTCTAAATCAAATATAGACAGTATTTTTCTGTTTGTTTTGAAGTATATATGTACATACTTCCTTCAAAATCAGATAGAAACTGTAGCTTTATATAAAGAACATTGACAGTAATTAAAGGGGTAGAAAGGGGGATAGGGTTTGCATTTTTGTGAAAGTAATGTGGACAGTATTTTTCTTTTTCTCTTTGTTTTAAAGTATATGCATGCAAAGTTCCACCAAAATCAGATTACAGTAAGATGTAGGTTTGTACAAAAATTAATGGGTGTACAACGGGAGCTAGGGTAGGTTTTGGTTTTTTCGGTCAGAAATCTTCTTCGTATATATGTATATATATATATATATATATGTGCCAACTTTCATAAAGATCGGTCAAATGGTGTTGACTGTAGCTTTTTAAAAAGAAAATTGACAAGAATCAAGGGGGTCGAAACGGGGAGAGGGGTTCAGTTTTTGCAAACCAAAAGTTGACATTATTTTTCTCTTTGTTTTATAGTAAAAGTGTGCTAAGTTCTATCTAAGCCAGATAAAAACTGTGGTTTTGTATAAAAATTAAGCGGTTTGATGGGGATTTTTTTGGATTTTTTGGTCAGAAATCTTCTTTGTGAAAAATTACATGTAATTGCCAACTTTTTAAAAAGAAAATTGACAAGAATCAAGGGGGTCGAAACGGGGAGAGGGGTTCAGTTTTTGCAAACCAAAAGTTGACATTATTTTTCTCTTTGTTTTATAGTAAAAGTGTGCTAAGTTCTATCTAAGCCAGATAAAAACTGTGGTTTTGTATAAAAATTAAGCGGTTTTGATGGGGATTTTTTTGGATTTTTTGGTCAGAAATCTTCTTTGTGAAAAATTACATGTAATTGCCAACTCCAATGGAGGTCAGTTAAATGGTGTCGACTGTAGCTTTGTATAAAGAACATTGACAAAGTTTAAGGGGGTGGATATGAAAAGAGGGGATCAGTTTTTTCAAACCGAAAGTTGACTGTTTTTTTTGTTTTTATTTTTGACTATACATGTCCAAAGTTCCATCAAAGTAAAAAAAAAAAAAAAATGGGTTTATATAAAAGTTAAGGAGTGTAAAGGGGTAGAAGGGGTGGTTTCTCAATTAAATTCATATGGGACCACTTTGGAGGCATACCCTATCTACTAAAAAAATTTAGTTTAAATCGGTTCAAAATTGGCAAAGATATTGCGTAACATAAAAAAACTAGACGAATTTAGAACCTCCTCCTTTTTTTGATGTCAGTTAATAAGCTGTATGATCTTTATTTACTACTACTACTTAAACTTGTGAGCCTCTCTGTCAGTTTCCTTGTTGGCCTTACTTTTTCAGGTTTCACAGTTCCATACCTTCTGAATGAAAGGCAGAACCCTTATGCAATTACTTGTTTATCTGTCTGTCACAGCCTCATAACCTCTGAATCCTTTAACTAAACAATTTGTGATTGTGTTTGCTGTAGTTCTTGCTACCCCTAACATAGTTATAGCAATTTGGAAAAATGATAGAAGCCATAATAATTGTAGTGGGCTTACTAGTGGGATGATATATTTTCTGTGTATATATATTTAATCTCATGGGTATCAAATAAAAGCCAGAAAAATCAGAATCGTAAGTCAATCACAATCAATGACATTGCTGTAGTAACCACTTTGCCTTAACATTCCATCTGATGAAGACAATCAAGGTAGCTGTCTACACATTGTGCATGGGAGAAGTTACCCATCTGACCAGTTGTGAAGAATTTTTAGCAGCTGTACACTGAGAAAGATTCAAATCTCACGTCATATCTACAGTTGGCACGTAATATCAAGTGTTTATGGCTGTTTCTAATATTTCTCTAGTAATTTTAATTTTGCATTGTTACAGGCCATTGAACAGCTGAACATTAAAGCAAAGAATTGGAAGGATCTTTTGACAGAGGAACCATTTGAAAGAAAAGATATAATCATTATTCAGGATCCAAACAATATTGAGAAATTTAATCTTTCAACTTTTCACCACATTAAGAAGAATCATAAACTTGAGGATGATGGTAAAGGGTATTACAGTTTTTGTTTAAAATTCCATGTAACAAGTGTTACATAAAAGAAAATTCTAAATTATTGCTAAATTTATTGTTTCTAAGGCTATAATGATTTCATTTATGGTTTTTGATAAGCAGTTCCATGAAATGCTGGAGAAAAATATTTTTTCTTATTCTTTTGAATCATCTTTAATAATCTCAGTTGGTTAAAATGCATGACTGGGGAAAGGAAGGTCCCTGATTCAATCCCTCTCTTGACTGAAATTTTTACAGACCTACAAACTGACCTTCACTGCTGGAAACTCTATGCTTTGCTGATGTGAAGATGCTAGGATGCTGCATTGTTTGGATATAGAGTTAAACTGTAGTTCTCCTTTACCTCGTAGGATTACCAGTGTAGGTTTAGATGATTATTATAGAGGTAGATTTCACAGCTCTTAAGAAACTTCCACTATTTCTATGATACAACACAAAATTATTATCTTAGTTAACTAATAATTTAAAGAGAAATATTTCATTTGTGTGTTGATATCACCACACTGAATTGTGTAAAATAATGACATTTTAGTATCAGAGGAAGGCAAAACAGTTTGAAAGACAGTAGAAGCATGGTCGACAGTGTGACAGTGTACTAGAATAAAAGTAATATTCAACTTATTTTATAAGGAAAGTTTTGCATTAAAATGGGTTGTAAGAGAGTGTGATGAGCAATCAAAACTAGCAGATAGCCTCTAATTCTGTTTATAGACTAAATAACAGTTTACCATAGATTATGATAATATCATGGCAAATATATGAGATGAACATGAAACAAACAGATTCTTGGGCAAGTTCTTAATCCCATAAACCTGTGTGACGTTTTGATTGTATTTTATGAAATGATTTGAACATATATGAATATATCCAAATTTATGCAAATTTGGTTTCTTTCTTGTGTCAACATTTGTTTCACTTCATATTTTCAGATCCGGATGATGATCCAAATGCTCGGTTGAAGACAGTAAATGCAGAGACACAGGCTATTTTGGATGAATTTAATCGAGAGTACAAGGCGCCAGAGCAAAAAGAAGAAGAGAAGAAAGTAGCAGACAAATTTAATGCGGTTCGTATAACAATTTAGAAAACACTGTGAATACCATAAAAGTATTAATAATTAAGAAATTAAAATTGTCTCATTGGTTCTGTTAAACTGCTCAGAAAGTAGATTGCAAATAATTACATAATCCTGTCGCAGAAGTCATCATAAAGTACTTGGAACATGGTGTTTTATAAACTGGTTTTTGAAGATTTAGGTGTAATTTTGTCAGGTCACCAGGTGATTTTAACTTTCACCTAAGTAAACTTCTTATACTTTTTGATGAAAAGTGGTTCCTTGAATGACAACATGAATGGTTAACTTTTTACTTGTACTTTATTGCATCAAACACTTTTAAAAAAATGCATATGAAAAGCATCACACTTCGTTCCAAAGATTTAAAACACATTAATAATTATAGCAGATTAAATATAAAAATAGGATCTGATGCAATAGGAGAAGTGAGTGAGTTCTGTTACTTGGGAAGCAAAATTACAACCGATGGCCGAAGCAGGAATTATGTTAAAAGCAGAATAGCATTAGCAAAAAGAGCCTTCATGAAAAAGAGAAACCTTTTAGTTTCAAATATTGATCTAGGAATTAGAAAGAACTTCTTAAATCTCTATGTGTGGAGCACAGCACTTTACGGTAGCGAAACATGGACTTTAGGAATACCGGAAAGAAAGAAACTTGAAGCATTTGAAATGTGGTGCTACAGAAGAATGCTGAAAATTAGGTGGACAGACAAAGTAAGAAATGAACGAGTTTTAGAAATGATGGGTGAGAAAAGAAGTTTATGGAAGAAGCTTACAGGAAGAAGAGACAGGCTGGTAGATCATATTTTGAGACATGCTGGATTGGTTAATTTGTTAGTGGAGGGAACAGTTGAAGGTAAGAACTGTAGAGGTAGACAGAGATTAGAATATATGAAGCAGATAATTGAGGACGTGGATTGTAAGCGGTATGTAGAAATGAAGAGGTTAGCACAGGATAGGAAGGGATGGAGGATTGCATCAAACCAGTCTAAAGACTGACGACCGCAAGAAAAAAAAAAAAAAAAAAAAAAAAAAAAAAAAAAAAAAAAAAAAGTCAATGACACACAATTGTGTTAGAACTGTTGCAAACAAACTTGTTCACTTGCAAACTCGGGGAGCTTAAATACGAGTTGCAGAAATTTCAAGAAAACATCAGACGCTACTGGAGCACTGACATCTGCTCCTACAATAGTAATAACTTATACAAAAAACTACTTAAAATTATGAAGAAATATTTTCGAATGGTATTTGGAGATATTATAAGCATTTAAACCTAAAACTGACAAAATTAAATTCCAAATAGCCAAAATGCTTTAATAAATAAATGTCCAACATCAGAATTTTATTATTTGTGCTATTTTAGTTACAGCTTCAGCTTACACAGCATCCTCAATTACAGTCCTCTAATACTGCTACACTATACTGCTTTTAATCAAATTACAATTCATTTAAACCATTTTCATCAATTAAAACAATATTCATTCATAGAGAAAATTTACAATTAATTGATACATATCTCTCTAGACACAAGTTTAATTAATTGGAAGGATTGTAATAAACAGGAAAGTGGGTCTTGGTGTCTTACTGTACCATTTAAATATATCTCCCCCCCCCCCCCTCTCCTCTTTGTCTCTAAAGCTCATTTACAGTTTTGCATTTTGGCATAAGATATTTATCCATATGTTTGTGTATAACTTGTATACCCAATTCTAATATTTAAAATGTAAGTATTCAGAATGTGCCATAATTTTGTCATATACAAGAGGACTGCCTGTTTGTTGTGTGAAGTTATGATAGAGAGAGAGACATTATTGGTGTTAAGGAGTCCAGAAAATAAAAGATTTTTCAGAATGTTTGAACAAACATAATTTTCCAACTAAACACTGTGCATTTTTTTTTTTTTTTTTTTTTTTTTTTTGTAATGTATCCTATTACTCTTCTCTTTCATATTTCTTAGAAACTTTTAACCAATGTGTATTTTATCCCAGTACTGATTTAATTTTGGCACTGTCAGGCTCATTACTCTACAGGTGCAGTAGCTGCAGCTTTCACATCCACAGCTATGGTTCCAACAACTGTTCATGAAGCAGCCATAATTGATGATGATACAGTTCGCTATGAAAGAGTTAAAAAGAAAGGTAAAAAGAAATTTATATTACAACTATTTAATTAATTAGCTACATGTCAAGGTAATTTTTGCTGAGATGTGTAGGTAGGTATTAAGTTAATGTCAAATGCTTAAGAGAGGTAATAAATAAATGTCCAACATCAGAATTTTATTCTTTGTGCTATTTTAGTTACAGCTTCAGCAAAAATTGCATACAGTGTGCAATTACTGAACTTCGACAGAGCAGAGGTTACTGACAATTTCTATATATTCAGTGCCTCGCGGCAGTTTCTTTGTTTCCTTTATCCAATATATATATGTATATATATATATATTTTAATGTTACTCACATATCATTAGCACGTGAAATGTCATTGTCTTGTTAATCCATAGAATAGATAATATTTAGTTGCTAAAAACAAGAAATTTTTTTGATCCGTTTGATTTTTCATATTGCCTTTGATCTACGATCACAAATTGGTTCAATAGGGTTTAGTATAAATCTCACTTTTTAAAAAACAGGTTGTTTTGAATTTTTAAAACGATATTTATTAAAGATGAAGAAAGAAGACAACACTTTTCTTATGAATAGTAATACATGGGGTACGCTTGTAATAAAAAAAAAATACTCTTCTGAATGATAGTGTCTCAAATGATAAATTCACCTTCCTGTCATCATGGGAAGGGTCTGTCTTTTGAATTTCTATCATAAGTGATGGATATTTTTTTTTTAAATACCTAGCCTTATTGAGGTTCCTTTCATTGTAACAACTCTTTGTCTTTTTTGTCACTTCATGGTTGGAGAATGCATGTACCTGTGATGTAAGGAAAATAAAGATTTAAAAGTGATCAAGGTTAAGAATTAAAACCATATGTACTTTTTAGAATATGCAATGAAACAATCTGTCTGTGGAGAAACATGCCTGGATAAGTATGTAAAAAATAAAAAAAAGTATAAATGCATAGAACTAATACTTTGAAACTATAACATCAGTGAAAATAATTTTATGTTGATGGGTGCCTCATTTTTTGAAATGAACCTTTTTTTGCTAATCATTAAAAGGTTAAAAATTGCAGTGATGGTATGGGTATTCAGCAGGTGTACAACAAATCAAGTTCACAACATATATCCCTGACAAAAATATAAGTATTTCCAAAGATCAAACTCTTAGGTTGCTATGGGTATGATACATTGCCTTATTTACTTTTTTAATCTAAATGTTTGTTTAATATTTTGCTGTAGGAATCATTAGGTTTAATTTGCCATTTCTCTGCAACTTTTCTTGTTCGGATATCTTAATGGGATTTTTACAGTTTTTTTTTTTAAAACTAATTGAACTAGGTGTAAAGTCTTGGTCATTTCTGTGTTGGTATGCAGGGGCGGATCCAGGATTTTGGTTTCGGAGGGGCTTGAGCGGACTTTGGTTTCAAGGGCGGGGGCCTGATTTGGGTGCATTTTGGTTTGGGGTGGGGCTTGAGTCTGGCAAAGGGTAGTCTTTATAGTCTCCTCGGATCAGTAGAGCTAACAAAAAAAAAAAAAAAAAAAAAAAAAAAAAAAAAATACAATGTTGGGGGTGGACCTAGATACTTTTTTGGGGGGGGGGCTTGAGATCTCTGGCTCCCCACTCCCCTGGATCTGCCCCTGTTGGTATGTGTGTAATAAGTGTTATTGTATATAATATTCTTCTAGCCCTATTAAGCCTGGAGGATTTCTTGTTTTAATAATTGGTGACAAAGTTCTGTCTCCTTGGAACAACAGCAATTTGTTGGTTGGGGAAATGTGAGATAAAGAGATAGCATTGTCCTCTTACCTGTAAGTCAACATGTTTGCTTGAGGTAATAAGAATTATCACAAACTTGCCTTATTTACACGCTGCAAGATGTGTGACATACACCATGCTTCCACCACTTTCATCAACCCGGTCACAGGGGAAAAACCGAGCGTGGTGGTGTAACGGATAGCGTTCTGGCCTCGCATTCGGGAGGACGGCGGTTCGAATCCCCGTCCGGGCATCCAGATTTGGGTTTTCCATGGTTTCCCCAAATCACTCCAGGTGAATGCCGGGATGCTTCCTTCAAAAGGCCATGGCCGAATTCCTTCCCATTCCTTGCCCCCATCCTTTCCCGTCTCTAAAGACCACGTTGTTAAAAAGGGACGTTAAACTGTTAAAAACCACAGGGGAAAGCTTCCCTATCATAGGACACGTCACCTGTGAAACCACACATGTAGTATACCAGTTAACATGCAACCACTGCCTGGCTTCATATATAGGTTTGACCACAAATGCACTCTTTATAAGAATGAATGGCCACCGTCAGATGGTGTTCACACAGAACCCAAAGCACCCAGTTGCTGCCCATGCCATAACCCACGACTTGAATAATTTCAACTCTTGTTACACAGTCCCGTGCTATCAGAGTTCTCCCTAATAGCAGCAGTTTCTCTGAACTCAGAAGGTGGGAATTTGCCTACCAGTACAAACTTGGCACAAGGCAACCACCTGGTCTCAAGATAATACCCTGTCATTATTATTAGTAGTACATATGTTTAACCTTTTTTTTATTCCTCTCCTTTCCATTACCTATATTGAACCACCACTAACCTGAGGTGATGTTTACTTCATAAATATTATTATTATTTTTTATTTGTATAATATGTTTTTTCAATATATATTTAGTTCTAATTATATTTTCATCTTCCCACCAACCAGAAATTAGTTTGGATATTTATTTTTGCTCGGGTATGAGCTCTAATTCACTGCCCCTCTACTTATCCGATGTTTGAATTTAGCCCCACCATTTTCTCGACCGGCCGTCTTTCTGTGTGGCAATCTCCGGCTACACCCACCTTCCATAATGTTCTCTTGTTGACGAAGGGTTTTTTTCCCGAAAATTTCTTTATTATTTGTGTTTGTGTCTTTTCTGTGTGTTCGCGCCCCACATCCATCATCTAAAGGTAAGTGGTGGCTCATTTCCCTATCCTAATTTGATTCATATATATATATAGATTGTTAGGAAAAAAGGCACTAAAAGCGGATATATTGAACACTGGATAAGATAAAAAACCACCGCTTACCAAAGAAGGGGATTCCAGCGGCGTTGGCACACGAAAAAAACACGAACACACAAAGAATAAAATTTTCGAGCATGGCTCTTCCTCAGTAGAAGTGAGATGGCTGCACGCAAGCGCTGCCGGCAGCCAACTCATATATATATATATATATATTAATTAGACATTGGGATAGGAGAAAAACCACCGCTTACCAAAGATGAGGGCTCCAGCGGCGTCAAAACACGAAAAAACACACAAACACAAACATAATACAAATTTTCGAGCTTAGCTCTTCATCAGGTTGTAGGATGAGGTGGCTGCCTCGCGGAAGCTAGCAACCAACTGAGGAGACCACACGGGGTGCACATGGTCGGCTGGTCGGGGTGGAGAGGGAGGGGGGAGAAACAACATGGCGGGGGGTGGGGGTGGAAGGACCTAAGCCCGAAAATGATAATTAGACTGCACAGTGGAAACGCGGTTGCGGTCATAAGGTCTCAACAGGATCCTAAGACAAGGATATGATCTCCTCCGAGCCTGCCCGGAAATGAAAACACTCCTACCACAAATCCTTCCCCAGCCCCCCAGAACCTGTTTCAGTAGACCCCCCAACTTTAACCAACTCTTGGTCCATAAACATGGAACCCCTGAGCCCACAAGACAGCCCCAAGGATCCTTTCCGTGTAACAGGCCTCGTTGCAAACTTTGCATGATGCACCCGCCTTCGACCACCTTCACCAATCCCGTAACAGGGGAAAGCTTCTATATCACTGGATCGGCTACCTGCGTAACTTCTCACCTGATCTATCAACTTATCTGCAACCACTGCCCAGCCTCCTACATAGGTCTTACCACAAATCCACTGGCCATCCGGATGAATGGACACAGACAATCGGTCTGGACTGAGAACCCTGACCACCCTGTTTCTTTTCATGCCACCACTCATAACACCAACAATTTCAACACCTGCTTCACAGTCCGCGCCATCAAAGTACTCCCAGACAAAAGCAGCATCTCAGAACTGAGAAGGTGGGAACTGGCCTTTCAGTACCAACTGGGGACCAGACAACCACCTGGACTAAATTTAAGATAATTCCAATTTTCCTCTCTCCTCCGACCTTTGCCCCTTACCTGCCATCATTTCCCACAAAACCATCGCTCACCAGAGCTTTCTCTTTTTGTACTTAGATCTATTGCAATTTTTTTTTTTCTCTCGTGTGTTTTATATTATATTTTTTCCGTGTGCAGTATTTTTCGTG
Source organism: Vandiemenella viatica (assembly GCA_031002005.1). NCBI lineage: Eukaryota > Metazoa > Arthropoda > Insecta > Orthoptera > Morabidae > Vandiemenella > Vandiemenella viatica. Next base: position 48,692,429 of record JARYHS010013631.1, read on the forward strand.
TGTAATATTTTCAATAATTTTGCGTGTGGAATAATTTTTTATGGGGGCACTTATAGATCGTTTTCAGTAGATTCCACCCCCCCCCCCCGTGTTTTCCTTGGTTTGTTTTATGCCAGTGACCTTATGACCGCAACCGCGTTTCCACTGTGCAGTCTAATTATCATTTTCGGGCTTAGGTCCTTCCACCCCCACCTCCCGCCATGTTGTTTCTCCCCCCTCCCTCTCCACCCCGACCAGCCGACCATGTGCACCCCGTGTGGTCTCCTCAGTTGGTTGCTAGCTTCCGCAGGGCAGCCACCTCATCCTACAACCTGATGAAGAGCTAAGCTCGAAAATTTGTATTATGTTTGTGTTTGTGTGTTTTTTCGTGTTTTGACGCCGCTGGAGCCCTCATCTTTGGTAAGCGGTGTTTTTTCTCCTATCCCAATGTCTAATATATCCGCTCTCAGCACCTTTGTTTCCAAACAATCTATATATATATATATATATATATATATATATATAAGATAGGATAGGGAAAATAAACAGTTACCCGTCACGTACCACAGATGAAGGCAGGAGGGCGAAACACGTAAAAACACAAAAACAAACGAATTGCACAATATTTCGACTTAAGTTCATTCATGTGGCGGGCTCGGATGTGACCACATCTTTCCCCCTGCCATATGTCTTGCCTCCTACATGACTAAGACTAAAGTCGAAATATTGTGCAATTCGTCTGTTTTTGTGTTTTTACGTGTTTCGCCCTCCTGCCTTCATCTGTGCTAAGTGACGGGTAACTGTTTATTTTCCCTATCCTATCTTATTTTCAGTGCCTCACGGCAGTTTCTTTGTTTCCTTTATCCATATATATATATATACAGGACCGGCGCTAGGAATTTCGGGCCCGGGGTAAAATGAGCGACCTTTTTTTTAAGCTCTACAAAATCTACAAACTTGGGGGGCGGCAATGGGCGGATTCCTGGCTTTGAGGCCTGGGGCCCCTGCAGCCGGTGATCGGGGCCCCCCATCAGCCGGCGGGCCTGGGTACTTTTGACCCGCTTACCCCCCCCCCCCCCCTTAACGCCGGCCCCGTATATATATATATATATATATATAAATTAGACATGTGTCCATATATTTCACTTTGCAGCCACAACTACCTAGTGCAAACCACTGGTGTTTGTGTGTGGCAGTAGACTCGAGTCTTCTATCATGCAATGTGGTGGTTGCATGTTGGTAGCTATGGGGATGTGGTAGAAATGATGGTTGAAACTGTTCAACCTAGGACATTTTCATATTCTGGCCAAATAGTGCTGGAAAATCTTTGGCTTCTTCTAGAATGTTCTTGAAAGTGCTAAAATGTTCTATAAATTTCTAGAATGTGACACATTTTCCAGCTATTAACAAATATAAATAATTTATATGTGAAGTATTTAGTGTATGAACCAGTTTTTATGAGACTTTACCTAGCGGGTTGCTGATTTGGCAGGAAGTAACATAGACTACTTATTTTACTGGAAATATTTAAGGTTCTGCACAAAAACCTTCAAAATTCTTGACAGCATAAACGAAGTTGTGAGGGCAGCTAGTTGGGAATAAAAAGACACTGCAAATAATTAGGCCACTGGAAACTAATACTGTGTATATAGATTCAAGTTATATAACAACTTATTTGTGGTTAACTGTGTGTTAGCCATGGATTATGTATGGTACTGCAGTAGATGATTGCACTATTGTTCAGAACCAATCTTTATCACCTTTTAAGGCCAGTATTATCAATATTTTTAAATTCATTAGGTGGGGGATGAGTCTATATACTACACAGTGACTTTACTATGCCAACATGGAGACATGGAGTGAATGCATCTTTGAGGTGAGCTGAAGACCCAAATCAAAATAAAAAGAACCTCAATCCCATAAACATTTAAGTATACCATCCTCTGAAAATTTTATATGTAACCTAATGCTTTTCAGTATTATGAAACATCTAAATTTATCTAATATTTTGATTTTATTAGTGTTGCATTAAATTCATTCAGATTTTATTATTTATTTCTGTCCTTTATAAAGCGATGCGACTTCTAAAGAAATCTGATTTTTAAATGTCCTTTGTTTTTTAATTTTATAGGTCATATATTAGGTTGTTGCTTGTTGTACATCTAGTCATTTGTTTATTGTGCAAGCCTGTTTATTATGTGCAATAGTAATCAATTCGGTGCTGCAATGCTGATCGTTTTATATTGAAGAAATGTTACATTGCTAAATGCTAAAATTGTTACTTATAGTGTCTAATTATATTCACAAAATAAATTAGGCAAGAAATATTTGTATTTTTTCAGTTCTGTTTAAAAGGATTGTTTTTGTCTCTTCCACAATTTATTGTGAATTCTTTTTTTTCTTTCTTTTTTGTAGGTTATGTTCGTTTGGTAACAAATTTTGGACCACTGAATTTAGAACTGCATTGTGATATGGTCCCTAAAGTGTGTGAAAATTTTCTGAAGTTGGCCCAGAGAGGGTACTATGATGGGACTAAATTTCATCGCTCCATACGAAATTTTATGGTATTGTCTTTTCTCAATTATTGACAGCCTATATACATAATGTTGTTTCAGTGTTCTTGGAATTTCTACTCATAAGTTAGTTAGTTACTAAAATTTGGTCATGGAAATGCTTTTTGTGCAACATTTTACTATCTGTAAAACATTACACAAGTATCAAAAAAATAATTTTTTCGTAGTCTCCTTGAAATTTTTAAAATGCATTTTTGCTAAAGGTTTTTTAATTAGTTTTATTTAAAATGGTTAAATATTCAAGTTCAGTTTGATAATAGTAACAGAAAGGAATAGGAAACTAAAACCATCACTCACCACAAATGAAGGCAAGAAGGGTACGATGAACAAACTTTATGAGATTTCAGTATAAGCCTGAATCATCACTATAAGGGGATGTATATATCAAAATATTGTTAAGTTTGGTCGTGTTTTTGTATTCATTTTGGCCTTTCTACCTTAATCTGTGGTGTGTGTAAGATTTGCTTTACCTTTCATTTCTTATTTCAATGTGTTATATTATTTATTATATGTGGTATCATGTAATTACTAAGTTCTTATTAATTATACTTTATTAAAACATATTTATTAGATACAAGGTGGCGATCCAACAGCAACTGGAGAAGGTGGTGAATCAATTTGGGGGAAACCATTTGAGGATCATTTTAAACCAAATCTTCAGCATACTGGCAGAGGAATACTCTCAATGGCAAATTCAGGCCCAAACACGAACCAATCTCAGTTGTGAGTAAGTTTTTGTACAATATAGCAAAAATTAGCAAAATATATTATATATGAAATGCTCTCAGGTGACTAGCCAAGTTAAAGACGATATTTGATCACTGAAATATCGTGTAATAATAACACTTCTTTAACTAGTCACCCAAGAACATTTCATATATTCTCAACGCTGAGAGAGACTGCATTCTCAAGCAAAATATATTGTTTTAAAACACAAATGACTATCTCATTACTTCAACATAATGGTGTAATTTATGTATATTCAATATTTTGTAAAAAGTTGTTATCTAGGTGTGATTATATTTTAGGTTTTTCCGGCTGTGTATTTCTTTCTTCGTTTCCGACATTTCATTCCCCTATGAACCGTAAATTGTATAAAATCAGCCTTATGCAACAGATTCAGCAAGGATAAAAATTGTTATAAAGTCCCATGTGGGGTCTGAAATGTCAACTACTAAGAAAAAAAAGTGACACACCTGGAAAAATCCAAAAATTAATTACACCTGCATTACACGACTGCTCTGAAAAGTATGAAATCCAACGCTCAGCATGAGCACACCTCCCGAGCCTCATGACTCATTTTCTCCATCATGAATAAGGTTTAATTACTGAAATATAGAGTTTATTTGTGTGTTCATGATATATGTTCTTCTCTCGTCGCTGCCTTCAACTTTGGTGAGTGATGAGCCATTTTCCCTTTCCTTGCAATTATGAAATCTGATAAGAGGTTTTCATTTCATTTTGAAGTTAACTACCAACATTCTTTTATCATTTTAATTTTTTTCCTTGATTTACACACAACTTATTATGTGAGTGCCAGCGGTTTATACAGGTGGCCAGTGTGCATCATGAGGCTGGAGGGAGAGAGGAACATATGCCTTACCTGAATTTAGAATCAGATTTGTGACATCCAGAGTATTTAATGTGCTGGAGGAATATTTTGTGTTGCCATCTGTCTGTGAAACATGAAACTTGTGTTCTGTTTGATAAGTGTATTTATGTCTGAGAAATGTGTAGTTTATGAGGCAGAGATTGAGGACTGACCCTAGCATTTGCTTAGACCAGGGGTGGCCACCCTAAATGATCTTGTGGGCCTCTTCAAAAATGCATCATAAATCCGTAGGCTGCATATAAAATTATATATCCCCATATTAGATTTAGTCCCACTATAGACTTTTTTTTTAGTGAAAATTGAAACATAATGAGTTTTTATTACTGCGTTTACTATTATTTTTAACATAAACATAGATAAAATAATAATAATGATGCTAACCATATTTGTCATATATTCGCAAAAATATTGTTTTAAAATCCATTTTTTTTCATAAATTCGACAGTTAATTTATGAATATAGGGAAGCAAAAATAATATATTTGTTTAATACATTGGTTTTTGCTACTTTTCCCATTATATAATAAATATATTTTGTATAAGTGTGATGAATCTCAGTGGCCGGAAAAATGCTCAAGGGGGGCCACATGCGGCCTGCGGTCCGTGGGAATTGCAGGAAACTTCTTAACAACCTCAATCGGGACAGCCATTAAGCAGGGACCAGAACTCAAACCTGGTCCCATTGATTCTCCTTGATCCAGTTTTGTGGCACCTTAATGCTTGCAGTCACACTACTCTCTCCCTTTTTTTTTTTTTTTTAATCTGGTAGTCAGGTATAAAATAAAACTTAATCTGCTACAAATTTGTTTGTATTATTTTTAAAATCTTATGATATCCAGCAAGGGTATTTACTAATCTTTATTTTTGAGCTTAAGCATAGCTTTTTGATGAAAATTATATATTCCTTCATGAACTCCGAAATGTTTGACTAAACATATTAAATGGAAACATTGTTAAGAAAAAATAAGTTTTTAAATTTCATTCTTCTTTAAAGTAAGATGTAACTTTCTTAAACAGTTATATTGTCCTCCAGTTTCATTACCTACCGGTCATGTCGTCATCTTGATGGTAAACACAGTGTGTTTGGTAGAGTGGTTGGTGGTCTTGATACACTGACAGCAATGGAACGTATTGAAGTTGATAATAAAGACAGGCCAATTGAAGACATTGTTATTGAAAAGGCACAAGTTTTTGTTGATCCATATCAAGAAGCAGATGAGCAGGTATATATTTTACATTTTTCGTTGTATATTAGCTGTGACAAAGTATCGTAATTGTTGCTTGTTCCTGTATTATTTTGCTTAGCTGAAGTGTTATTTTTTTAATTATTATTTTTTTAAAAATTTTAATCAGTTACAAGCTGAGAGAGAGGAGGAAGCCAGAAAGGTGGAAGCTGCCGCTAAAAAACAGAAGCTCAAGTCAACAGGAGAAAATCTGAAAGTCTTCAGGGAAGGTGTTGGTAAATATATCAACATGGAGGAAATGACAAAGTAAGTTGTGTGTGCTTTAATATATTTTGCATTCATTTCCAAACTAAAAATATATTATTCAAGATGATATATTCATACATTCAAAATCCCACTTCTTTTTATTGTTGATATACAGTTATTATTGCAGTAACAGTGAAGCAGGAACAAATGCCATGAGGTGATATTAGTATGGAAAGGAAATATAAATAAATCCATCTCTCACTAAAGTTGGAGGGAGGAGACATGTGGTGACTAAAGACACTACACAAAAAAACACAATATTATGGGCAGTGTCCTTATTAATGAGAATAAAAACATATGACAGAGCTCGCAGCAATGCATGTGGTTAAGAATGATGGTATCTGACCATTGCTGGAGATGGTATGTGAGACAAAAAAAGTTTCAGTGAAAATTAGACTCTTCGGGGAAAAAACAATCATGATGAAGTAATATATTATTATTTTATTTATTTATATTTTTCACCTCCTACTGTTTTTTGTTGCTGCAGACCTTCTCCAATCAATTTTGGTGTGTTTGGTTTATTTATTTTCCATCTTTATAGTTTATTATTGTTACCATCTAATGGCTGACATCTCTTATCAGTTTAATAATTTCATTGTTTGCTGTTAGCTTCCACTTCACAGTTGTGGAGACACTAATCATAGGTTTTATTTTAACTGCACAGACCATCATATTGTTTACATGCGTTCTTAAATTTGTGCAAATATATTTTTTGATGGTTTTAATTTTCAACTGTAAGAACTACATCATCAGCATATTGTATAATGTTGAAGTTTACCCATTTTATTTTCTTTCATGACTGTTATTACTTCACCATTAATTTTGAAATAAAAGAAAAAACACTACACAGACACAAAAAAGACCACAATATTTGAGGCATGGGCTTTATTGATGAGTGTAGAATTTGAAGCTCAAGTTGTATGCTTCATCTTCTAAAATCCTCCCTGCCATCACTATTAGTTATTAACTTCTCCATGGAGAAATTTGAGGAAGGCCAAGGATGATACTGATTTAACCTTCCTGATTTTAAAAAAAAATATTTTTGATACACTGGCTATGTGGCGCATGTCAGCCAGGTTTTGGATGAACTTGTGGAATATTTTAATACTTCCCAACATTCAATTCACTTGGAACTGTGCATATAGATTCAGTAGTTAAACGTGTTGATCAGCAATTATATCTGTGGAATTTTAATAATACTGTGATTAGTGTCATGCAAATTGCCATCTACTCACACTCAAATTCGCTCGGTTATTCCTATGACTGGTCCTCTCTGTGTAGCGAGCTTTGAATGCTGGAGCTTCCCCACGCTTGGTAGACAGTGAAAGCTCAGCAGTGCAGGAATAGAACATAGTGTCTTCCTCACCAGTGCCACACACAACAAGGATGGCACATCAGAGAAAACTGGACAAGATTGTACGGCAGGGGCACTCTTGAAACTGCAGTATATCAGTGACTACTACTGTATAAAAATTTTGTGTATGTTCTATCAACTGAATCGCTGGTGATATGATAAGTAATGTGTATCTTGTCAGGAGAAAGACAGTCATGTTTTCTGAAATTAGAAATGCTGCAAACCCTCTTGCTTCCAAAGATTGTACTGTAGCGGCTATGCATTTAATCTTCCCTGCTTCCTTAAACTAAGAGAACTTTTTTCGCTCTAAATTTTCTCTTGGTTAGTAAATTCTCTGTTTCATCGTCATTGTGGGAGGATACATAATCTATGTGGTGTTGAACTTTGTCTGTCTTGTCTCTGGTAACATACATTCTTCTGTAATTGAGAAATTGAAGTTTCTGTTTTGTATTTGGAGGACAGTTGTTCTTTCCTGTGCTCAGAGCATATTTGGATGGTGGAACAATCTCCACAAATTTTGAAAAGTGGTTGTTGTAATCTTCTAATACTTACATTTTCATGAAAATAGAGTAGTGTCTGGTCTTTAAGTATCTGAATTTTCTAGAGGTAAACTTATACAATCTTATAAAATGATACACCAAAGCGTAGAAAATAACATACTCTCTATTCCATTTTATTCTTTAATTTTCCAGTTACTTCATTCTTCCATAATGCCAGTTCTTTATCGATTTTAAGACTGCAATGCAGTTCATGCCTGTTAAGATTGTACCAATCGAATTCCAGCTTCGCTTTGTCCCCTCACAGAACGTGAAAAACAGGCCAAGTCTACTGTCAGGCTTGAGCTTACCTGTACACTTTATCTCCGGCACCTGGCCAGCAGAGGCTCTGCTGAAGCGGTACACTGAGCGAGCCTAGACAGCATTTGCACGACTCTAATACTGATACTAAATATGATTGCAGTAGCATAATATGTTTATATTAAGAGTAATGGCGCTCTGATTATGCTATTTTGAATATTCAGTCAGCAGCTGGCCTTGTTTATATAACTTGCTAGTAGAAAGTTACACAGTGCCCTTTAGGCTCAGGATATTAAGTGAAGAAATGTCAGCATAGTTGAATATGAAGCAACATCTTTCAAATTGTTAATATTTTTCTGTCATAGGAATGATAAGATTGAAACTACTTCTGCACCTCCCGCAAAAAAGAAGAAAGATGTTGGTTATAAATTTGGAAGCTTCAGTGGCTGGTGAACCAGTACTAACCCACTAATATTACTGAATGGTGAAATGAGAGACTATGTGACCTGATTTGTATATAAGATACAGATAGAAAGATGATATACTTAATTTTCTTTTATAAATTTTTGATGTGCAACAGTCTTAAACTTGTTAGTTCTATAATTTATATGATTCTGAAATAAGATTGTGCATAAATATGTTGTGAATCTTTGCTTTTAATTTATACTTCAATTTGCATATTGTTATGTACTTGTTCTAAAAGCAAAATTTGTACATAAATCAATCTGAAAAGAATAAAATGATTTAAATTTTTAAAAAAATAGTTAGTTAAAAAAGATAAAAAATAACCTCTGTTACCATGGCTAAAAAGTACAGTACACATTACCGGTGAAGATTCTAAAAGCCCCTCAAGTTACAGACGTTTGAGAAACCAACATTTTGTGCCTAAGATGTGGAAAACATCTAATATAACTTGGTAATACCCATACAATCTGCACATTTGAATACTGTTTCTCTATCTCCTTGTTTCAGTTTTTTGATGGTTTTCCATGATCTATGTGACTGATGTAGCGTATTAAACAGAATCAAAAGTATACAAAAAATTTTAAAAGGTGACATTTGACACTTCTTAATACTATGATGGAACGATAGTAAAAACAAGATATAAAACCCTACAAGGGCAAAGCAATAATACCAATGATTTGGAATGGAAAAAAGTTTGACACATCACGTATGTCATGTCATGTGGTAACAAAAACTGCACTGTATTTTTGTGGATGCAGAACAGAAAAATCTATCGTTACTCAAGAAGCTAATTGATGAAATAATTGATTTTATTTAGAAGAGAGTTGGTGAAAGCTGATTTATTGGGCCTTTCCAAAGACTTCAATGTGTATCAATGGAGAATTTCTAGATTTAATTCAATCTCTTTAATAAGCAACAAGAGTCTGAATAATAAGTCATCTGAACTCCTCACCTGCACAAGAATCAGTTATTGAACCCTTGTTTATATATATGCTATAAATATAAATATCCAACGTGTCTGTCTATCGCCGTTCAGTAATATTTCGAAATTATAAGACAATATATATTATTTATACAGATAATTTTTTAACCAAATGTAGACAATATTTTTCTCCTCATTTCAAAGGATAAGTGTGCAACGTTTCATCGAGATCAGATGAAAACTGTGGATTTGTATGAAGAACAAACAAACAAACATACATACATACATACATTCATCTTTATATATACAGATTGTACATTTTGTCTAAAAGAACTGAGAATATTTGCATCTGTTTTATTTGCTTTTGCTGCAGTTCTGTCATCTTTCTTTCCACATTATGGATGCTCCCTAAAGGATTCCTATAACACTGAATTGGATAAAATATCTATAATGTCCATATACAAACGACTATCTACTAATTTTGAACATGCCATCCACAAAATTCCTATGACACAGGGATTACTGAAAATTTCTACAGCCACCATCTGGATTGGGATTACCATGAAATTACTGATGAGTGAAGAAGAGTTGAGTCCTGAGCTGAATCCAAAGGCCTTCATCTCATAAAGTTAGTGAAGAGGGTACAATCTCAACTTGTTCTTTGTCATCCTTGGTTTAGTGTACAAAATGTGTTATAATTCCCATAGTTCATACACAGCACAGACCCATAATGCTTATCAAAGAAAAGCTAACTGTGCAGCTTTTTCAGCATGAATGGCTAAAGCTGTACAAACTCTTGAATCAACCCCTAAGCATTGTGACGATTTCATAGAAACAGTGAAAGATGAATCGAGGAAAACCTTACCAAAATGGTGCAAGTTGGAGTGTACTTCAGGCTTAGCCTGTAACCTCATAAATCTATATGATAATTATTGCTGGGAGAACTGGATAAAAAATGTAAAGACGAATGACAACATAACACAGTCATAAAACATTCTAGTTGGAAGGTTTGGAGAATAATTAAAATACTAAACAATGACTTGAAACAATTAACAAAGGATACTAAGAGACCCCTAATCAAGTATAATCACAACTGCTCATTAATCGTAAAAGTAATAAAACAAGACTAGACGACCCGTGCGAAAATTTCGCGAATAAAATGCGATGAATAGTGAGGTTGAATATAATGTCACCAAGTTCAGTCATTACTCTTCATACTCCTACTTCATTTATCGATTTTGGTTAGAAATCCAGGGAAATAAATGGCTCGAAACACAAAAAACGTATTTTGGAAATATTGACATTTTTGCGCTTTATTGGTCGAATTACGAAATATTCCTTTCTTAGAATATAATGTTACCACGGCGGAAACCTTAGTCTTTAATACGATATGTCATTTATCCATATCGATCAGATATCAAGGGAAATATAAGGCTCGTGACACAAAAATACGTTGTAGAACAATTTATACTTTTTCCCTTTAATAGTTGAATTCCAAACACTTCTTTCTTAAAATATGATGTCAGCAAAGCTGAGACATTATTCCTCACAATCGTACTTGATTTATCGATTTTGGATAGATATCAAGGGTGATAAGTGGCTCGAGACACAAAAAACGCATTTTAGAAAAATTGACTTTTTTGCCTTTTGTGGGTTGAATTACGAAAAATTCCTTTCTTAAAATATAATGTTACCACGGCGGAGACCTTATTGTTTAATATGATACCTCATTTATCTATATCGGTTAGATATTAAGGGAGATAAATCGCTCGTGACACAAAAATGCGTTATAGAAAAATTTATACTTTTTTCCCTTTAAGGGTTGAATTCCAAAAGCATTCTTTCTTAAAATATGATGTCACAAAGCTGAGACATTACTCCTCATAATCGTACTTGATTTATCGATTTTGGTTAGATATCGAGGGAGATAAATGGCTCGAGATACAAAAAACGCATTTTAGAAAAAGTGACATTTTTTGCCCTATAAGGGTCGAATTACGAAAAATTCCTTTCTTAAAATATAATGTTACCATGGCGGAGACCTTATTCTTTAATATGATACCTCATTTATCTATATCGGTTAGATATTAAGGGAGATAAATCGCTCGTGACACAAAAATGCGTTATAGAAAAATATATACTTTTGCCCTTTAAGGGTTGAATTCCAAACACATTCTTTCTTAAAATATGATGTCACAAAGCTGAGAAATTACTCCTCATACTCCTACCTCATTTATCGATTTTGGTTAGATATCCAGGGAGATAAATGGCTCGAGATACAAAAAACGCATTTTAGAAAAAGTGACATTTTTGCCCTATAAGGGTCGAATTACGAAAAATTCCTTTCTTAAAATATAATGTTACCATGGCGGAGACCTTATTCTTTAATATTATACCTCATTTATCTATATCGGTTAGATATTAAGGGAGATAAATCGCTCGTGACACAAAAACGCATTGCAAAAATATTGATACTTTTGCCCTTTAAGGGTCGAATTCCGAAAAATTTCTGGCTTAATATATGACGGCACTAAAGCGGAGATCTTAATCTTTAAAACGATACTTCATAAAACGGTTTCAGATAGGTATCCAGGGAGATAACTGACTCGTAACACAGAAAACAGCATTTTAGAAAAAATTACATTTTTGCCCTTTAAGGGTCGAATTCCGAAAACTTTCATGCTTAAAATACGATTTAACCAAAGTGGAGACCATAAGCTTTAAAATGACACCTCATTCATTGATTTCGGTTAAGTATGAAGGAAGATATAGGCTTGTGACAAAAAAATACCTTATAGAAATAATATATATGATATTAGAAATTGATTCATAGCTTAGAGAATGGAACATCCAAATTCAATTGTTCTTTCACTAGAATTCAACTAGAGACCCCCTCAGGGTTTGATGACCTTGTAATGAACAAATACTCCACTTCATCTAGTTAACTAAAGAATAGATATTTTCTTTCCTCAGCAACTGCACAAAATTCAACAATATACCAAACAAATGGAAAAAGAGTAAGATAATTGTTATCCCTAAACTTGAAAAATCACTGAATGACCCATAGAGTTAACTAACCTTATTTCTATGTGGCCTATAAAAATTATCTGAGATAAAGTTACTCAGCCAATTAAATCATAAAATCCTGAATCAGCTGAATTCCACCCTGGGAAAATGTACTAGCCAAATATTCAATATGACACAACACACAAGGTAGATACAAAAAACATCTAGTGATTGGTGTAGTTTATGTTGGCCTATCATTTGCACATTACAGGGTCAATCATAGGCAGATTTATGGAACCATCAAGAATTTTAAATTTATCAAAAACATATATACTTATTCGAATAACATCACAGCCACAGGTGGACATAGAAAAATGGATTACCACCGGGAAGTGTCTTAGTACCTTAACATTACAATATCTACATTAATGACCAGCCAATCCTCCCTATAGCAGAAGTTTTGTCACTGAAGATGATCTAGCCATTGCAGCACAACATTCAGACTACCAGAAAAATGAAAATACCATCACAAAAGCTCTGAATGGCTTAACTAATTATTATAAAAACAATTATCTCCATCCAAATGCTAATAAAATTTGAAACGGGTACATAAATTGAGCACTAAACATTAGTTTGAATGAACAACCTATTCATGGGGGCAAATTAGGGAAGGCTCTAACTTCTAAACACCATGTCAATTGAGACCATGGTTTATTTAGAGTAAGTAATAAGCTAATTTGGAAGATCACTTGTACCAAATGGGCAACACATACTACAAACATTCTGGCCTACCCATGTGCTGAATTTGCTGATCCAGTGTGGGAGACATTAGCTCTAGCAAAAAGAATAAACCCATATTAAATTGAACCTGCTGAATCATTATTAACTGTCTGAAATCAACTCCAGTTAACCAAATTCACCTACTCAGTGGTATTGCACCTGCAAAAATTGGATATGCGCCAGCCAATATGATACAGTGAATAAGACAGATATAATGCAAATGACAGGCTGATACTCCTATTCCACCTTATAATTGTTTAGAAAGTTGTAAAAGTATAAGTTAAAAATACATCAATAAAAATTATTAAAGATACTTCTGTGTATTTTTTTTACAGCAGATGTACTGACAAATGTGCAACATGATTTAGTACTTGTTACTACAGTGACTTAACACCACTGAAGCAATCAATCCACAATGGTGTTATGAAAAGTTAAAAATTTATATCACCAGTCTGTTTCTTTCTTTATGCAATGTATTATAAATGTATTTTTAATCTTGTCTATCTACTGTATAAGGCTGACAACTTTCCAGACCACCTTCTTATGTTTCCTTTAAATTGGACACAAAAAGACATCATACATACCTTCTATTAGAAAGGAATAGAATTCCATAAAAATTAAAAGTACTTAGAACAAAGAAGAAACTCTAATTGATATGATATTTCCTCATTACTATTAATCTACCTTTCAGCTTAATAACTAGTGAGCTTAATTAAAATGCTATATGAGTGAAGAAAATGAAAAGATATTTGCGATCAGACTAAGTACGGGATAATCTAAATGTGTACAGTTATTTCTTATCTTACTGTTAATTATTACATTTATTAAATGCCAATGAGCTACTTTAGATGCAAACACTGCTCGGGGGCGCAAGTATGAAGGCAGGCCACTCGAGCTCTGCTGTAAGGGAAAGCATAAATGGAATTGCAATGCCGTGCTGTCAATCAAAATATTGATCCAGCACACTCTGGTCTCCATTAAGAAAGTAAAGAAATGGAAAATGTTCTATGACTACATTTTATGTGTTTCATCACTAAAGGTGGTTAAGGCATCCAAATGGAGATTGAAAGGTTCCAAGTTCGGATCCCTGTCTCAGCGGAGATTTTCATAGGCCGTTAACATGACCTTCACCTCTGGCACAGCTTGCTGTGTAATGTAAAGTATGCAACAACACTTCTGAGGTTCAGATTACACATTAAACTTTAGGTTCCCTATAACCAGTAGGATTACCAAGTTAAGCTAGCCAGGTAACTAAGGGGCAGATTGAGCAGTTAATAAGAAACTCTGTCATCTTGTCATTACGACCACATGAATTTACCTATCACTGAGGTACTCTGTCCCACTACAGCCATGCAGTCTATCTTAGCAGATTGAAACAGTGCTACAGTGATTAAGGCATCTCCCTGGGGATATAAATTAATGGCAGTAATTTGTCCGGGTGGCTACGTGCATTTGAAGTGCCACTCTGATTGGGACATACTGTAGGGTTTGGTTCAAATTTTGAGTCCTTTGGTTTAAATTTTGAGTCCTATACCAGCTGTCCAGACTGCAGTTTGTGAAATCGCATAAGCAAAAAATTGGATAGTCCTCAATCTCCACCTTATAAACTTCACATTTCACAAACAAAAATATACTTATCACATTCAACACAAGTTATTCATTTCACATATCAGGGCTTGCAAGACAGTAATAGATGGAACCTTGCATTATAAATAAGTTCATTCTCTGGAAGAGGATGTACTGGATGCGTAAAAATTTCTCGAGCTTTCCACTGGGATGGCACGTCAATGTAGGGCAACGTTTTGAAGCCTGCCCCTGGCTCCATCTTCCGGCGAAGTGTCGAATTTTTGGAAGCGTCCATGCTTAAAAGGCCTTTGTTTGCCAGGTGACGTCAGTTACGTGCATCGGAGCCAATCCGTGCACAGGTGGTGGGGCAGGGAAGGACCTGGTGGGGTGGCCGGGTAGTGGGGCCGGAGGCATGGTAGGGGTAAGCACAGCGGAGGGGAGCGGCTGGCGGCGATAATCTTGCAGCCTTATTCTCTGCCTCCTTAGATGATTTAACGTTGGATTCCATGCCGTGCTAAGGTGGTATCCCAAATCATTATTAACAGTTCCATCCGCCAGGCAAATCTCCACGGATTCCTTTATCACACTGTCCCAAAAGCCCTTGGCAAAATATAATATTTTTGACACCTTGAAGTCAAAGGTATGGCTTTCCTCGAAATTGTGCAAGGCAACGGCTGACTTAGTGACCTGTCCCAACCGTACCCATCTTGCATGTTCTAAACTAACTACGTTGGAATACAGACCATGTGGTCTGCCCGATATATCATTGCCCACATTCACAGGGAATCGAATATATGCCGGGTTGCCTAAGGCCCAACCCATCCTTAACGTTAGGTAGTAGGTTCCCTACCTTCTTAGGTGGGCGGAAGAAAGTTTTGATTCCGACTTTGTTTAACATTCTGGCAATCTTGGCTGAAACTGCCCCGGCATATGGTAGGAATGCATACTGGTCTGCTTGCTGCTTTTCCGTCCCCTTCTTCACATTCTTGCAAAAAGCTCTATTAATTTCTGCCTCACTGTATCTGTTCATATGGAATGTGCATCATAAATGGCCCAGTTCAGCTGCAGGAGTGCCTACATCACATCTGGCTCTGGCACGATGTACCAAGGATGACAACACCGAACTGTGTGATGACATCACCTGGCAACCAAAGGCCTTTTAAGTGTGGACGCTTCAAAAAATCCGACACTTCGCCAGAAGATGGAGCCAGAGGCAAGCTTCGAAACGTCGCCCTACATTGACCCACTATCCCGGTGGAAAGCTTGAGATTTTACGCAACTGACTCACTGAGAAAGCTTACATTCATTCATCATGTACTGGATGAACCACAAAAGAGGAAACGTTCAAAATATAATGATATGTAGTCAGACTCATTTTGATTTGAAGTACATTTCCATACAAAAATCCAAACAACTTGAATTTCACTCAAGGATTTTGTTGTCTATTGTTATAAATTGTCACAGATGTGCAAAATTATATCAATTGTTTGAAGCTTTTTCATTTACTACAATTTTAGCTCTAATTGATCAGTTTTTCTCACTGCCATAATTTGTTTCTTTTTAAATTAAACTGTATGGTAACATGGTTCAGTTTTTTCCCTCTGATTTGACCACAAAGGACCGAGTGAACATTGGCTAATATGAATCATGAGAGAGAGGTAAGAACTGATTTCCTAACTGGGACTGTCAGGCTCAGTGTACCTAATAATATTAGAAGAAAGTCTTGTGTTGCCATTTGTCTGTGAAACGGGCAATTTTACATGTTCCGTATGATACATTAAATTTTTGTTTGTGAAATGTATAGTTTATGAGATGGTGATCATTGCGACATTGGCCTAGATGACTGTGGGGAAAACGCCTGAACACCACAGTCAGGATGACTGGTCTGTAAGCCTGGGGTCATGTCCAGTTCTGTTGTACCTTCTCGATCCAGTGTGTGGCGCCTCGATGGTTTCAGTTTACAGTTTTTTATTTCATCTTTTATGTGCCTATAATGAGCTGATCATTGGCAAATAAAATTATTCTAACAATAAATTATTATTGATAAAGAAATAATAACAACACAAATTTGATTTATTTCGTTGAAATTGGTTGAATTATAGCTTCCAATTGAGTTCAGTAGTCTATATGAGAACTTATGAGGAGTATTTTATATGTTTTGTGTTTATGTAATTAGTTTCTACAGACTTTTGTTTTTGGTTTATTTGAGAACTTTCAAAAACTTTTCTTTGGTAATATTGTCAATTGTGGTACCTTTTCAAGGCATTATTTTATCATTTTCTTTTGTTGCTCAAGAATTTTAAAATAATATATCACTTCTTTTCTGAGAATGGATAAAATTTTGATTTTTCTCACTTTTCATTGAGCAGATAATTGTAGGCCATATAAACCATGCTCCACTTCATCAGTCTAGCTTCCTTATCTCTCTTTTATAATATCTGATCTGCTTTAATATTAGCTCTTGATTCATTATAATTAAGAGCTAACAGTATTTTAAGGTAGATTTCTTCCCTGGAGTTAAATCATGTGCTTAATTCTTTGTTCTATAATTTTAAGCCTCATATTGAATATGTCCTCGTACTTTGTCCTCGAACTTTGAACTCGCACTGTGTAATGTATCTTTTATGCTTTCTGATTATCAGTACTGGATTAACCACGTAGCTCTACAATTCTCCTGGATGGTGAAAACCAAGGGCCTCTTCTTTACATTTGCTATGGGCCCCACGCTGTCTTAATCCAGCCCTGCCTAGTATACACTAATATTGTGTCTAATTGGTTTTGAGATACAATCTGTTATTGCATTATTATTATTATTATTATTCTAGTAGAAGTATCATTTACTTTCATTCTTACTAGCTGGACCTTTTAGATGTTATTGTGAGTATTGTTATTTTTCCTACTTTGTTTCAGCTAGTTGGAAAATCCAGTCTAGTTGTAACTGCAAAGTGACACCATACGGGAATCAGTTGGTTTTCTCTATTGTATACCACTGTATATCACAGCATAACTTTCTAATTCTGAAGAGCCTTTTATGTAATTTTTATTTTTTTAGTCACACTATATAAATTTTAAAGGGAATTTTTTAGGATTATTTTTTATTTTTGTCTATCTCCACTTCCTTATGTGCAAGGCCCCTCACATTCCACACTTCCAATTTTATCATTTCTGATATTCCCAAAGCTTCCTTTCTATATGTCTGGCCTCTTCATCACTATTGATCTATCTACCTATGGTTTCTGTTGGGTTTTGATTGTGGGTTCATTAATTAATTAATTTAACTATGGTGGAGCACATGCTCCAGTGGCAACATCACTGCACACCCTTTTTTCCTATTTACATTGCCCACCAACTTTTGCCCCCTACCAACTTTAAATTCTTTCAATGTTTTTGGTAAATTATTCATCATTTCTCTTGGTAATTTATTCCGATCCCTTACAACATTCCCTATGAATGAGAATCTTCCCAGACCCTTATGCCTGAAATTGAGTCCAGCTTGTGGTCATGGTCATCTTTTCCATGTCATGCACCTCTCAATTCTCCCACCAATGTCTTTCCATGACTCATCTCCAATATATGCCTTGTACACTTCCATGACTCTCTTCACCCTCCTTCTGTCTTCTAATGAATCTCATTCCAGCTCTTTTATTACTGATTATGTTTGTGTGGCAATTTATAAAGACAAATCTAACAGTCCTTCTTTGCCGTTAATATTGATTAGTCTACTGTTGATTTACAGTTAGAGGTTATTTTGTATGCATAATGTTGTAATATAAGATGAGGATTGTGAACAACTGGAGAAGGTTCTATATTGGTTATCTAATTATAAGAATGGAATTAAGAAAACGTTAAAAAGACTCAGCTTATTAGGTATACAGGTAAAAAATAAAGGTTTTGTGTGATGATACAGTGGAGGGGCAATTGCTTGTTGGTGGTATAAAATGTAAATACATGAAAATATAATTTGAGAATAAGCTAAGATTGGCAGGACACATTGAGGAGGTTAAAAATATTGCATATGTTGCAGAAATGTACCAGGAAAGTATGGAAGTTAGGGCAAAAAACTTTTGCTAGGTCATTATGGTTATCAAATGCTGGATTTGTAGGGAAGTGGTGGGAGAGGAAGGTATCTAAATTTGTGTGTAAATTACTATTGGATGGATTCAGTCACTGAAATGATAAAGTAGATGGAATGGAAGTCACTGGAGGGCAGAAGGCCGATGAAGAGAATGACAGGCATGTATAAGTAACATATGGAGCATGCTATTTTATGGAAGTGAAGCTTGGAAAAAAATAATGCCAGTAATTGAAATACAGTATTTAAAAAGTCGTGCTATAGAAGATTCAAAAAATTAAATGGATGAATGTGTTTTGGAAATGATGGGCAAAATAAAAAATATGTAAAATAGCACAGAAATAAGAGAGAGAATGGTGGGCCACATTTGAAGACATATGAGATTGATTAACATTTTAGTGGAGAGGGAAGGGGAAGCAGAGAGAGGGGGAAGCAGATAGTTAAAGACACAGGTTGTAATGAGTATGTACGGCTGAAGAGATTAGCTCAAGACAAATGCACTAAACCAGTTGAGATAACAAAAAAAGTGTCATTTACTAGTGATGAAGCCTTGGTAAATTGCATAATGATTTAGGAGCAACATATGGATTTGACCATAAATTAGCACTTAATTTCAGGAACTAGAGAGGTTATCCTTTATTGGTAGGAATGTTAGGGACTGGAATAAATTACCGAGATGACAACAGTACACCTCAGACCAAAGATTTTTAAAAGTAAAAATATGCACAAAACGTAAGGAGCCGTACAGGTGAAATGCAACCAGGGCATAACCTTCACTGAAATTAATTGAGAAGACATCTTCAGAAAGATATCTTTTTGCAGTAAACATTACTGAAGAGTTATGAAATAATTTGCTGAACCATTAGCATGTACTCAGAAAAGGAAAACAGAAAGATGGGTGTGTAGGGAGATTGCCACCAGTTTGCAATCACAATTTTATCAATTGTTATTATTATTACTCTATTTTTTTTATCATGAATAGTGGTCAGAACAAAAATAGACGTTTTGAGAAACTGATGGGTGACAAATAGGGCTTACTGAAGAACGTTGGTAGAAGAGATATTTTTAGATATATGAAATTAATTAAGAGGTACATGGAGAATTTTTTTTTTTTTTTTTTTTTTTTTGAAAGGCAAGAATTTTAAGTCTGTAAAGCTGGTAAAGAGACCTATATGATACAAAGAAGAAGACAATTACATTAAACGAGAGGCTGATATTAAAAAGGCGTAAAATTACAGCAGTTATCATGCAACTCAACTGAAATGGTAAAAGTCACCTAATGTAAACAAAAATATAACTGCACCAGAAAATTTATTAATTTAGCTTATAGTCTGGTATAAAAGTAGTGTATTTTGGTCCCCATTAGCGAATTTGTTCCTAAATGCGAATGTATCACTAGACCACTGTAAAGTTTTATAAATATTTCATTTTAGGCAGACACTGACGGTCTAGATTGCCGGATAACTACATTACTGCTCGCGACAAGCATATATTTCTTTCAGAATTCCATTACATTCGTATTAAAATCTTTAGTGGCAGCCGCACGAACAGTACACTGATATGCATACCTATAAAATTAATTTTAAAAATGATCACCATCACTGGTTATTCAAGATTATTTCAAAATCCTTAGGCAGCCGAAGTCAAACACAAGGACATTGACAGTTCGTTGGAGCATTGCAGTTGAGGCTGTAAACGTTGGCAATCCTGAATTGTATGTAAACTGCTGAGAGGACACTTGCCGTCACTGTCACGTTACGCTACTTTTCGAAAAATAATTTTTAACAAGATATCGTTTATTATTTCTACGATACTTTATTTAGTGAAAATTAGTTCAAGTGGTTTAGTGCCTGTAGAGAAACGAAGAGTCGGAAGGAAATTTCATTCTTCATTTATCAGTGATGGATGATTTAGGTAAATATTATGATTTATTTTTTTCTGCTAAATGACCAAAAGTTGCCGAAATAATATTGGCGTATAGAGAATGTAGAAGTATTATTATTCCTGTAACTTTCCAATATGTAACGATGCCTCATGCTGGTGGCATTCACTGCCAACTGTTCAAAAGCAAAACAAGAGTAGACCATGTGTTTATAGTTACAAGAGGTTAATGCAGTAGTTCGTTTCAATTATACTCTCTTTGCGGAACGTAGCTAACCCTTTTGACTTGCAGATCGGTATAACTGGTTGCAATAAAGACTTCAAGAATAATTGATTTGCAAATTTTGACAAATTTTTATTTATTATGTCTGAATTTAACAAATTTTAATTGAATTCTTGTGAGAAAGAGAGTGAGTGTTTGTTATTCGAATAATTTTTTTAATTTATTTTTCTGAATTGTTCTTACATTCACACTGAAACAATATTTTGCGATACTACCCACTAGCAAGAGATTTTGCAAATATGTTTTGACTGTCATATAACTACTGATCAAAATGTGTTACTCCTCTGTGAAGATCTGTTGATAACTTCAGAGTATACTTGACTTAATTATAGTCCACATTAAACTTTTGGATTGCAAGATCACTTCTTGTGTTTTCAAATTTGTACTTATAATTTGCCTGTTATGTTAAAAAAACAAATGCAATTTTTTATCATAAATCTATCGTCTCTCAGTAAATGCAGTACTGCTGGATCACAATGGAAAAAAATAAATAAATGGGATAGTAATTTCACTTTAGCAAATTTGCTAATATTTAATGTGCTGGATATTTCTCCTTAGATCTGTCTATGAGGGGCAAATGTAGCAATAAGGCAGAGCTACATGATACCACTAGAATTATTTCCGGGTCTATTGGAGATCGCGATTCCGCTACAACAACATTAACTAATATCATTGTAATACTGCTGTAGTCACTCACAATTCGTATTTACGAAGCAGTTATGCAGTTGTAATACAGCCTGGACCATTATTTTCAACCAGAAATTAGGTTGTAATGCAGCCTGGACCAGCATGAAACTGTTAAATGCACTTCGGAAATAATTTCTAGCGGAGTCTTGCGTTTGACCACTACAGTATTATGATGCCAACTCCTGGTGGAATCGCGATCTCCAGTAATCCCTTATTTCCTTCCAAGCCAGTACAATAACACAAAAGATGGTAACAAAGTACTTCACCCCAGTCAATCTCATTCTTGAAAACATAATACAGAACTAGTGATTTTATCATGCTCACAAAATACTTTTAAAATGTTTTTGATGGTTGACCTTGGCATTTTCCTATTTCACTTTGCATCCAGAACTACCAAGTGCAGACTACTGGCGTTTGTGTTTGGTAGTAGCCTGGAGTCTTTCATCATGCACTATAGTGACTGCATGTCGGTAGCTGTGGGGGTGTGGTAGGTATGTTTGGTTGAAAGTGGTCTACCTGACATCAAAATAGACATGTGTCTCCCAATATTTCATTCTGCATCGAAACTACCTAGTGCAGTCCACTGGTGCAGTGCACCATGGTTGTTGCGTTTTGGTAGCTATTTGGGTGTGGGAGATATAATGGTTGAAATTGGTTGATGAAGGGAATTTTCCTGTTTCGAAGAAAGATGTGTGTCCCTACATTCCATTTTCCAGCCACAACTACCTACCACAGACCGCTGGCGTTTTTGTTTAGTAGTAGCATCGAGTCTCCCATTATGCATTATGGTAGTTATATGTCAATAGCTGTTGTGGTTGGAAAATATGAAGGTTGAAAGTAGTTGATTGAGGGTATTATCATATTTCTACGAAAGACATGTGTATCTCTATATTTAACTCTGCAGTCATAAATATCCTGCACAGATTACTTGCATTTGTGTGTTGGTATTAGCATCAAGAGTCTCATCGTGCACTAAGGTGGTTGCATATCCATAGATATCAATGAAAATTCTTTACAAACACAAATGAAGTTGTGGGCATCAGCTAGTATTAATTATTTCCATATTAAACATATTACTTTATTTTACGCACGGTAGTTTTTATGAAGCATAAAAGGACCAATGCTGGGAGTAAAGTATCATTTGTTTAAAAAATAAAATTAAAAAATCACCTAGGCAAGTGACAGGGATTAAAAATTCTACATTTGTTGGAGGTAGTGTATCTGCAAATTACCATTATTTTCAATATGATAAAGGAACTATCAGAAGAGAGGGGTGGAAGTGTATAAAGTATATGGTGAGGACTGAATGAATATTAGGAGAAATAGTGACAGTTAAAAGTAGAAAGTAGTCGAGTGACAAAATAGCATTGAAATACTTTAAGATAAAAATTAAGTACAAAAGTTGCTGATTAAGGAT
>JARYHS010013631.1:48716311-48845181 GCA_031002005.1 Vandiemenella viatica
CGTTCTTTTTACAATAACATTTTTTTCCTTCCAGGCTTTATGGCTCGTCAATGACTAGGTGATTAGAACCGAAAAATAGATGGTAGCAAGGACGGGAAATAATATGTCCATGACCTCTTCAAGAATCATGCTGAGATTTGTGTCAAGTGATTTCTGAAAGGCGTGAAAAATCTAAATCTGAATATCCGACTCGATAACAATAATATAGCTCATTCCAATACTGGAAATCGAGTATATAATTTTGATAGCCTCTGTGAAAAACTACCGACAGACAGGGTAAGTGTGCAGTGTTGGTCAACATTGCAATACCTGTTACGGATTAGTACCGTAACGTCGGAGTTAGACCACTCTCCATATTTGTCCGATCATAGTCCAATTGACTGTTATCCTAATTCTGAAACTGAAACGGGCATTTCATGGTAAACAAGGGGAAACTAAACGCCATTTCATGTGATTCCCATCAGTGAATCACACACGAGCGATATTATTCAACACCCTTCCAACTGTACATAACCTGGGCCACTGGATAGAAGGCTGCAAGCTATGGGTATGCTCCTTGCTGGTAGTGTACGTTATTGTCTCTACTTTACACACTTTAACAAAATAATGATTTCTATTAATGTTTCCCTACCAGTAGCTCTACACATTTGGGGGATCCTTTGAGGAAAGTGTTCCTCCCTTCTAAACTATATATCCCCGCCCGGGATCCAGATTTGGGGTTTCCATGGTTTTCCCCAAATCACTCCAGGCGAATTCCGGGATGCTTCCGTTAAAAGGCCAGGGCCGAATACCTTCCCCTTCATTGCCGCCATCCTTTCCCGCCTCTAATGACCTCGACGTCAACGAGGCGTAAAGCCATAAGAAAAAAAGATCTAAACTATATACTTCATTTCCAACGCTGACACATGGTTAGAAGAAATAACACCTTTGCTCTGATTTATGAAACGGCTGTCGTATAAGATGGCACTGTACATGCCTAAAGTGATTATAAAGCCAAATAAATCTCAATCTATTTAAAAGAATTCTTAATATCAGGTCAACTAAAATCAGCGTGGGTAACGGGGCCCAGGAACAAATACCAAATAACAAATATACAGGAAACATAAAGGATGGCACATTTGTCAATGCGACACATGTAATTAAAAACTAGCGACACTGATGGAGAGCAGGATAGCAAATGGAACGGTGCATGAATCAGGCTTCTATGTGAATTAAGGCTTCTCAGAATGAAGAGCACACGGAGTCAAATCCACAAAATAGTACCGGATGTTATAGCAGCTGTGTTGGAAGAATTTTCCTTGTGAGACAAACAGTTCAAACTGAAACACACGATTTTCAGATACCACACACGAAGACTGCGAAACAGTTCCAGCCCAACTGAGACGCTATTATGTGAACTTTATCTACTAGTCACAAAATGGCCTGGCATGCCTTACCAGTAGAAAGTAGATAAGTGCGGCATTATTGGTCGAGAGTACTCGAAGGTTAATTCTGCCTTCGAGTGACAAAGTTTCGATTTTCCGCGCACGCGCCTCTGTCGCGGCTACCCCAAACCTAACCCGGTAATCCTACCTGGTAAAAGGGTCATACAGGGGCAATTCTAACCACGAAGTAAAGCTTTGTCAGAGTTCCTTAAAAATTCGGGCCGAGACCAGAATTCGAACCTTTCAACAAGCGCAATATAGATCCCGTACGATGTCACAAATGTAAAGTATTAAATGTGATACTGTGTCTGGTAGTTCAGTAGATAACACAGTAACATAGAACGGAGAAACCCAACAATTAATTGGGAGAATCTATATACGGTCCACATCGCTGCCTCAACAAACTCTGTCAAGTGCAACCTACAAGATACGACAGAACACAGACTAACTGTCTGCATGGTGCCCCTATCTGGAAATGGCCGAGATGGAAACTAGGAGTACTTAACAGAACGTCCAACACTGCATTTACAGTTAAAGTTATAATAACAACTGAATTTAGTTCTCATTCAAAACAAAAGAACAACGCAATATACTGGCTTTTAGCCAATTATGTTCATTACATTTTACATAATAAAGAAACAAGGAATCTAAAAGAATTCTGGTATTAGCTAGTAACAGAAAACAAACGAGCTATGTCGTATCAATATTACAAAGAGAACTTCGCTAACTATCTGAATGCGATAATGCATTTTTAAATAAAATAATGATAGTAAAAAATCTAAAATTAAAAAAAAAAAATGAAAACATGGATAAGGCGATGGACTTCGTATCCGAAGTTTGCAGTCAGTGATCATTTTTATCCAGTTGTGGAGTATTCTACGAGACAAAAAAGAGAATGCAGTTTCAATTTATTGACAAGTATGACTAAGCTAAGAATCTTAATACTTTAGATTTTGCCATTTCAGATGTTAATACTGATTGCAGTATGTTATGTGTGCAATTATTGTATCTGCAAATAAAACTGTTTTTTAACTGAAAGAAGTTGTCAAAGCGCTTGCTTTCAAGGGTTCGCTGCTGCGGTCCTGGGTTCAAATCGCGGTGGGTACATGAATTTTTAAGAGTTGTGTTTGATCATATGAGCTGTGATACGGATTCCACGTTAAACTGTAGGTCCCAGAAGAAAGGAACTGGTCGTCCCACCTCTGACACAATGGCATAGTATGCCTCCTTCGGGAGGGCAACCAACTTTCGGTTTGTGGACTAAGTTAGTTTTAGTTTATAAGAATTTTACATGATACCTGCTTTATGCACACATTGCCCGCATTATTGCGAAAATCCGCCTCTCAGCGTAGTCTGCTATTAGAATTTATGGACCATTTCGGCTTATGATGCCATGTATTATCATTTAATTCAGTTGTATTATTTTATCAGATAGCCTACATTAGGTAAATGTACAGAACTAATGTAAATCAGATGACTGTTACTGCAGTTTTCGTGTCCAGACAAAAGATTTAAGACATGTAGTGCCATGTAGACCTGTCTGATTGCTGCCAGGATATCCACGAAAAGTTCAAAAATAAATAGAGGTATAACATAAAACGAAAGAGGTATAAACGAATGGCGTTTAAAATTTAAGTTCAATACCTTTTTTTTTTTTTTTTTTTTTTTTTGGTTTATTACTTTCCTATTTATTGGTTACAAAATTCAGAGATGGTACTAGGTATCAATGCCAGGTACAAGATACAAGACACAAAATCAAAGTGTGGTGCAAATACAAAGATTTAAGATACAGACTTCTTGGATGTGAAATACGAAGATACATGCTTCTGTTAAATTCATCATTCACACTGTTCACTTCTTGTGGGCTTGCAGCGTGGTCGTCCGGTGAGTTTGTTTTCTTCAGCAGCTGTCTTCTCCTGCGCTCTTCCGGGTTGGCACCCCTGTGTGTGTTGTTACGGAATGCTTGGGTGTCCGCCCATTACGAGGGATTGCAGTGCGTTGCCGTATGAGCTGGCGTAACGGGGAGAAGTGGTCGCCTTAGCGAATTCTCTCTCCATGTAGGAGATGTAATTGGTGTATTCTTTGTCGTGGTGTTGACAAACATATAGCACTGTATGGCCTAGCAGCCATGTTGCGGCATTTTGTTTCTGTGCTGGTTTTCGGATCTTATCGGGTCTGAGGATTTCCTGTATTGAAATTGTGGTTCCGTCCAGCTGGGCTAACTTGTATTTCAGCCATACCCAAATGCGCTGTGTTTCGCCGCACGAGAAGCGGTGCAAAAGGGTGTCTGTGTTGCCGCATTTGTGGCACCTGTCAGTTGCCGAGAGATGAATCCGAAAAAGTTTTTCGTTTGTCGGTATTAGTTCGTTGGTTGTTTTATACCATGCGGACATTACCTCGGATGGAAGGTTCTTGTTAAAGATGGTTCGCCAAACTTGGGGCCAGTTAGTGCTCGGATACTTTAATTCAATGTTGTTTCTTTCGGCCATTGTTGAAAGTCTAATATAGATGTCCCTTGTTGTTTTGGGTGGCGGAGGGTCTAAGCTCGTTTCGAAATAACTTTTTTCTAGAAAATAGATTCTGAGCTGGTTTAAGTTCTTCCCTATGTTTCCTATGTAGACTGGGGCTTTCGTGCATTGTGGTTTGTAGTGCCTCATAACTGAAGTTGTGAAACTGGAGTCGTTGTCTTTCAGCTTGTCTATTGCGTGTATCAGTAAAGCTTTGCACCTGGCCTTTACATTGATGACGTCCAGGCCTCCCTTTATTTTTGGTCGTGTTAGCGTTTCAAATTTTACCTTAAATATGTCGTTTTGACATGCAAACCAACATAAGGCTTTTTGCAGATTTTCCGCAATGGGGTCAGGCGCTGGTAGTACCTGGGCTAGGTAGCTTATTTTGCCTAGGATGCAGGTGGTTATCATTCTTGATTTTTGGACCATGTTGAGGCTTCTGAAACTGTGCGCTCTCAGGATTGCTCTTACTTTATTTAAGGTATTTCTCCAGTTGTTTGTGGACATTTTTTTCGGGTTTTCCTCGAGTATTATTCCTAGGGATATATGTTTCGTAACTTCGTGACCCAGAAGATTTTTCCCCGTGCCTGTGAGTCCTTTACCAATGTGAAGTAGTGCGGACTTGTTAACGTTTACTCTTGCGTTTGTTGCTCGCTGGAAGAGTTTAATGGCGTTTGTGATTTTATTCAAGTCGTCCTGTGAAGTGACATAAAAGCCCACGTCATCTGCGTATGCTCGGCAGCTTACTCGTTTTACCTTAAATCAATGTTTCTCAACCTGTGGTACGTGAAGGTGATACAGGTTATCCGCAGGCAAAATATTACAAATTTAGATACCTTATTCGCATAGCATAAGGCTATAAGCGAGTAAACGGTATATGCGTATCTTGCCAGCATTTTTTAAAAGCCACTAATATTTCAGTGACTAGTCAACAATCTGGTATTTCCGGGATATGACAGCATTGTTCCTCCAATATATTCATTTCCAGTTTGCATCAGAAAGAACGCCGTTCATTTAAAAATTATATTAATGACAGTTTTCTGAGGGTCCCCTTATATTTTATTGTGAAGTGTAGGTCTGTGGTATAGTGAATCATCAAGGCTACAATAACATTATTATTCATCTCGCTACTAAATAGTAAGTATTTAATTAAGTATTAATAGTTCATTTCCAGTTTCATAACTGTTTCTATAGCGATTCAAAACATACTTTTAAATTTATTATGTTGTAAAGGTACAGTAAAATATGTCCCAAAAGTTAATAATATACACATAAGTAAAAAATTAGGACCATATAAGTTAGTGGTCCACAGCATTACTTGTGCTCTGGTTAAAAAAGGTTGAGAAACGCTGCCTTAAACCATCACACAATGATTCCCTGAAAATCTGATCGCTGCTATTCGTTACAATAATCTTATGCTTTCTGTATTCAAATTTTCGTTGTGTTGTTCGGTTGTTTGTTTTATTTTTTATTTCAGAGAGTAAACAGCAGTACGTAATACACTATCGTATGAGAAGACGAAAATCATGTTTAACAGCATTAAAGATTATTCCGCTTGAAACTAAAGTTGCACGACATGAGTTCGGTAAGTATCGTACCAATTGACGGGAAAAATATACTCATATAGAGATCAGGCCATCAAAGTACTCTCCTTGAGGAGACATTAACTGCGGTGCTACTGAAATGGGCTGAAGCATTTCAGAAACGCCTCTTCTAGTTAAATTACATCCGCGTAATATCTAAGAGCGGATTTCGGCGTAATTTTCATTTAAAAGTGGTAAATGTGTCGAAGGAATACGTAGGCTGACGAACCAGAGGAATGTCATGTTTGTGAGAAACTCTGAGCTGCAGAGTTTGCGTGACCAGCGTCGCGGAAGCTAACAATCCCCGGTAAGAGTTCCGAACTGCGATACGCCACCTGACAGAAGCCGCTCTAAATCGTACTGTACTCGAAAGTTTCCATCTGATTGTCACCAAAAAATTGAGAAAACCTACCTCGTGATATCGGCTGTTTTGTCATATAGCAACAAATAAAAATTAGACGTGCGTTCACTATCCGCAAAATGACAGCCAGTGACGGTGCAGATATATCCTCAGCACTTTCCGCCGGAGGATAATTGCAGTACTTCTTTCGTTTATTCACAGAAAAAATCGGTATTTTTTTGTACAGGCGTGCGATTTTACTTATTACTAGTAATTGACGAAGTGTGCTTGGTGCAAGCACATGGTCATCTCCACCCACTAGTATATTAACATGTGCTTCTGAAGAAGAACATCTTAAGAAGGTCGAAACCGGTCAAGACTAATAGCCTGACTGATGCAACTGGTTGGCTGTTTTTATATCTATCATCTATTACTATCAGTTTCAGAGCAACACAGTTTCCCCAACAAATCCGAAGGGTAGTTAGTATACATCCATCCAAAGTAGCCACATTTACAGGACCACAGATCATCTTATCTGACTGCTGTTCATTGTTATTGTTTTCTAGTCTCTAAATTGCGTGAAATATTTAACACGTAGTGTAGAATTGATCACATTTTCTCAGTTCTGCACAGTGTTGACACCGCTGCAAAATCATAGCGAGGAATTAAGCGACCCGCACCCGATGCCCGATTCATATGCTTAGTAACCTGCTGTTAGTAGGCTAAATATAGTAACACGCTACTACCGGGGAAAAAACCACCACCAACAAAAAGACCAACCTCGTGCCGGTGTGTGCGTTCTGGTAGACAACTTCGAAAGGAGTGTCGATAGGTACAGACCCACGGGGCGAAAGTGAACACGGTTGGCATGATAACGTATTTAGTGCCTGGAGAGAGTTACAGAGTATTTCTTCATTTGACGGAAGATTGTGTTTGCGACCATCATTTGCACCTTACTGACCGAAATACTTCACCCACTTACCGACGCACTTGTATCAGAAACCTCTTTTCTCCGATCGACTCCAGCGGGAACCCACAGCATGCATGTAGGCAGGGTGGTGCAAGGGGGGGGCGGGGGAGGGGCGCTTGCCCCATCCTGGCTCCCTCCCTCGTGTAGTCGACCGAACAATATATGAAAATAAAAATTCTCACTTCTAATACCTAATTATTCATGCGTTTGAGTTAGCAAACACTACAAAATGAATTTGAAAAAGATATTTTGTCAAAATTTAGCCATAACCCTCGCTTAAATCAGTTAATCGAGTGTTTAATTTTTCCCCCAAGTAAAACCATTTTCAACAAGTAGTTTTTTTGTTTCCACCCTGAAGATAATCCTGGCTACGCCCTTGATCTGAACTAGCGTTCGGATAGAGAACTGCTTGAGTAATTA
Source organism: Vandiemenella viatica (assembly GCA_031002005.1). Taxonomy (NCBI): domain Eukaryota; kingdom Metazoa; phylum Arthropoda; class Insecta; order Orthoptera; family Morabidae; genus Vandiemenella; species Vandiemenella viatica. The sequence continues at coordinate 48,723,559 of JARYHS010013631.1, forward strand.
GGGCCTGTCTCTGTATATCATCAAACTGCATAAATTCTCTGCAGAATTAACACAACAAATTCATGTGTTGTTTAACCAACGCTAACAGTTTAGTACACACATCAGAAAACAGATACTATGCAGAAACAAAAAGGCACTTAACAACTTGAAAATGAGAACTAAATAATAACTAGATAAACAGTTTAAAAAGAAGAAGATGGAAAAGTTTTTTGTTTTCAGGTTACTTCTCTAATACAGTGTCACTCAGGTGAGTCCGTTAGAAGTGAAGCACGCCTGACTTTCCATGCCTTTCCTCCCCATTATTCACTGGAAAGGCGTGAATTTCCTCTTGGACGTTTAGTGAAAGTCGGTGGAAGCCCCACAGGAAAAAAATTCATACTGATACATCAGCTGAATATGAGCTTCGGCGTACATTTTCAGCTGATCCAGGAATTGCAGCGTTTTTCTAGAATTTCTAACAATTTCCTGCAGAATTCACCCCGTTCACTCAAATCACAAGGAAGGCATTGTTGCGTTATTTGAATCTAAAGAGATTAAATTTTATTCCTCATATTAAATGCGACGAGCGGTTCTAGGGGTCGACCGTAAGGCAGTTGAACGGCGAAGAACAGAACCTCGAAGACAAAGCAGAAATGCTTGTTCCATTTTCAGCACAGCTCTCGTGCGACCAAGAGACTTTTTGTTGACAGTGGAAACATTAGTCCCGAATTGTATCAACAAATTCAATGTTGTTTGGTGTTTCGGAACTTTTATATTCCATTCAGTGTCAAAATGTTCGAAAATTCGCTGGATTACGGTTATGGAATCCCTGTTTATAAAGAACGTTTCCACACCAAGGCTAGACTCTGTTCCCACTGTACTTTAAACTGCTTTATTCAGCGTTGTGGTTCACCGCCATTTTCATAGTCGATATGGTGACGAATTCCAGTCGCCTGATTGTTTCTGCCCCACCCTATACATACTTAATATCAACACATTTAAATTAAAGTACCTGGGTGACCGATCTTCGCTCGGTATCTTTCGATTTCTGTTCAGTATCCAAGATTTCGAGTAAAGTTTGATTAAAGTATAAGGCTTGAAGGCTTCCTAGGCGTTTTGAGGTGCACAGTTAACCAAAGAGAAGTTTAACTAACATCAGTAGGCTTACTGGTACCTGAACCTTCTACGTAATGAGGTTAGAGCCGTTTTCGAGAAACCAAATACAAAAGTTGCTCCTTTTTTTTTTTTTTTTTAAAAAAAATCGTGTTAAAAACTTGAAAATCAAAACGTTATCTACATGTGAAATTTCATCCAAATCGCTAGATCCATTTGCGAGACGGCCTCACAAATTGCTTAAAAAAAAAAAAAATCTATTAATATGTTAAACAGAAATTTTAATGCCAGTTTGGTATTAATTAATGGTGCGAGATTTGTGGTAATTCAAAGGATTCTACGATAACCCTTGATGATGGATTCTTATGTAACTCGACGAGAAAAATTGAAGGTAAAAAATATATTTTTTTAAAGTATTTCGCTTAGTTCTCGAGATATCGTATCTCAAAATTGACGTGGTTGGTTGAAATGCGACCTGAACCAGAAGACAAATTTCGCCATAGCCAAGTTTGATGAATTCGTATGAAACTCGTCGAGACAAATCGAAAATAAGGAATTTATTTTTCTGATATCTCACTTAGTTCTGGGGATATTATATCTCAAAAGTGAAGAGGTTAGGATTAGATCCGTCCTGGACCAGAAAAAAATCCACCAAAAGCACTATGTCTATATGGTGGAAATGTACTTTCAATGTTTTATTTTGTACCTAGTGGTTTTTGTTAGGTTGAAATACGGCCTGGACCAAAAGAAACGTCGCCAAAAGCACAAGGAACTATACCTATAACTGATTTTTGACATGCTATATCTCGAAAACCAAGAAAATTTATTATTTATTTTCGATATGTTTCATCGAGTACTATGAGAATTCATCATCAGGTTGTGACGTCAATAGAACATCATCTGTGCTATATTTATTCACTCCGATAAAACTATGCTCATACCTCGCAGTAATCTCACATCTTCTGATCAGCATTTCAAAATGATAATAAAACAATTCCCATAAGAAGTAACCTTCGTTATAAACAATAAAGCACAAGGTCAGACGATTCAAAAGGCAAGATTCTATTTATCAGAACCCGTTTTTTCGTATGTGCACTCGCACGCGGCTTTTCAGGAATTTGTAGATGTATTAATATTTAATTATGCACTTTATTATCAAACTCTACTCGAAATCTTGTATATTGAACAGAAATCGAAAGATGTTTTATAATTAAGGTGGTAGTATTTAATGGCTAACTAACAACCACTATTTATAGTCAAAAAGTAAACGATGATTACTTTATAACTGGTACCGGTAATATTAATTTCAAAGAAGTTTCTGTAAAGTTATCACCTCTGATAAAACCATTGATAAATTTTTTAATTATCTTTCTTTTTAAATGTTTTACAATTGAACTTGCAGTGCTAATATTTCCACGGGTCAGCCAGTATACAAGAACTGTTCGTTTACTTATTCTTTGGAATCAAAGAAAATCTATTTGTAGGCTTTCTGGTACCTGAATTGTCTACGAGATGGCGCTAGTGCCGTTTTCGATATACGGAGTGACAAAATTGTTCATATTTTGTAAACTCGCTTTTTAGTAGGGAAGACAACTATTCAGGTAATCTTAAAAGTCAAAACATTATCTAAATACCAAATTTCATCCAAATCGTCACAGCCGTTTCCGAAATCCGAAATATATATATATACAAGAATTGCTCGTTTAAAGATATAAGATTAACTGCGATGGAGTGCTTGCTCCGGTGGCAATTTCCCAACACACGCATTTTCCCATTTCCTTTTCCCACCAACTATTTTCCACTACCAACTTTAAACTCTTTTAGCGTTTTTTGTAAATTATTCGTCATTTCTCTTGGAAATTTTTCCCAGTTCCTGACCCCCTTACCTACGAAAGAAAATCATCCCACGCCCTTATGCACGAAATCGAGTACCAATTTGTGGTCATGATCATCTTTTCCCTTCCATGCACCTCTCCCAATTCTTCCACCAGTATCTTCCCACGCCTAATCACCAATATACGCCATGGACGCTCCCATGATTGTCTTCACACTTCTCCTGTTTTTGCAATGAATCCCATTCCGGCTGCTTTATCATATCACTTATTGATTGTGTTCTGCAGTAATTTCCAGAGACAAATCACGCAGCCCTTCTTTGCACATCCTCCAACTACTGTATTTGATACCCAACATTTGTTTGTTCCATATGACACTATCATATTCAAGCAATACTCTGACCAACGTTTTGTGACCCAATTACCCTACTTCTCTAGTTCATCCCCTCATCACTCTCTCAATCAAGTGAAGGATTTTGAAACCTGACCAATGTGTCTTGCCCAGCTGAGTTTGTTATCAAATGTAATGCCAGGTCCTCACCAAGAAATTCTTTCTCCACCATATAACGATAATCAATCTTTAGTTCTTTATCTGAGTACCTAATAATCTGATTTCTTTACATTTATCTTCAGCCAATGATGACCTTCCCAAATCGCCCTGCAACTGTTCACAGTCTTCTACCAATTTGTTCCTCTTATATGCAAACAACCTAACTGCTGATAATAATCCACCAACACAATAATTCATTAGAATAACGACTATAATAGTAATAGTCCCAATACGATACCCTGCGACACCCCCCTTACAAATCCACTTCGTTTGATATTGCATTTCGTACCGTAGCTATTTTCTTTCTACTTTTAAGAATTCTACTACACAGTAAATCATTTTTTTATCCATTCTAATAGTTATTACCTTATTTAGCGCACTTTTACGGCTCACCGAAATAACTTGCGAATAGCCTGCTAACTGAGATTCCTTGTTTAAAGCCATTTTGTCTACATGCCTCTGATGTGGTTGCATATCAATCTCTCCAATAATTTACCTACTACTGATGTTAAACTGATTGCCTACTTGCCACCCCTTTATGCATTGGCACTACTATCGCAATTTTCCAGTCCTCTGGTAAACAGCAAGTTTCAAGGCTCAATTTAAATAACGTTTCAAGATAACGTACAATGTCCACATCCTGCTAACTTTAAGACAGCCCTAGTAATATTATCCACAGCAGCCTCTTTAAGGATGAAATTCAGATTTCTTAATCTGTTAATTTCTAATTGTGTGGATAAGCTCGTTTCACGGTTTACACCCTCCCATCCTGAATCATCATACCTAAGGGTATCTGCGTTTTCATTATATTACAGGTTAAAAAAGTATTTTTTTTTTAAATGTGCTTTTTCTGGAATAACATCTGAAAATCCTATTTCAGCTGGGATATTTACAAACCACAACTTTTATCGGCTATGAAATAGTAGTTAAAAAATGGAAACTAACCTCTTAAAAAAAAAATTAGAAACTAACTTCAATTTTTATAAAAATGGAAAAACTTACCTCGTTTAAGAAATAGGAAATAGCATTTCAGTATTGAAAAAGCAGCAGATTTTCAATATATTTTTTTCCTAAATGGATTTGAAGGCATTCAAGTGTAAAGTCTTTTTTACATGTAACTAATTTGTTGCTTCATTCATTTTTGTCCCTCGTTTTTCTGTCCATGGCTTTCAGAATGATGTATATGGAATGCTTCAATTTTTGTGGAAAGTCTGAAGACATGTGCACAGAGTACGATGTATCCTATGTAACGAAGAAAGTGCATCTACACAGTAACATCTCCCAAATATTGGTCCACGAGTAGAAATTCTGAATCGAGGGCCGTGCTGTGTCACAGCAATCCTCTGAATAGTGAGCGCTGTGGAAAATATAATCCTAAACAGAACAAGAAATTCCAAGTGAAGGTCTTCTTCACAACAGAAGTGTGGTAAACTCTGATCAATAAAAACTGTGGATGATTGCAATTTGCAGAGCACTTGTGTTTGTCGTGAATAGGTCTGATTCAACTCGGGGGTCTTGGCACAAAATCCAACCGCTGCAAAAGACTTAGAGCGACTTCCAGCTATAACTTCTAGTTTGAGGAGTGCATGGATTTCTTATACGAACACATTAACAAACCTCAGACATTTATTTCTCTATTTGAGAAGGAAGAATAGGTTATTGGTGAAGTGGCTAGGTTTTTAATAAAACATTTATACCTAAAACAAATATTTAATTAAATTCTAAAATATGTACAATTTCTCAATAAATAACATTCAAATTTGATACACATTGTCTTTTTATTTCTTAGAATACTGATATTTCCTTTAAATATGCAAACATGACTGTACATCGCATATATACACGAACTTTCAAGTACAAAAACCCTTATTGTCTGTTTATTTTGCATAGTCTTTTACACACAAACATATTTTGTATATCTCATACACAATAACTGGACAGTTTATTTTCAAAGTATGCAACGAAGTTTTCACCTCTGGATTGTGTTCTTGTGTAAATTGTACACGCTTTTAAAATGGATTTACACTAATAGGCGGTATATTTTATCTCCAATCATTTGTAAATTACATTCATTTATACACAGAGCATGGCAGGATTGCTATTCCTTTTGAGAAAATATACCGCTTGTTATCTGATCTGAAGGAACCCAATTTGGATACATCAACAGTCTTAATCTCAAGCAGGACAAATTGAAACCTGTGTTGAATATCTTGTCGACAGAATCGTCATGTAAGCAGTTGATGTAATCTTCCGTATGAGAATTTTTAGTGGAGGAGCCTACCCTCCACAACCAAGAAGCCCTTCGCTTCCTCCTTCATAATTCCAACAACCTTATCGTTATAGCTCACAATCCTGTCACTATTTTGCTATTTTACTGTCAGTTTTCATATATATTTTTAATATATATATAGTAGTTTTATTCAATTACTCTTATAACAGATGAAAATTATATTTTTTAAACCAATTTCATTTTACCTTGACTGATCGTCATAGGGATTATTCTGGTCCACATTTATCACTGGTAATTTCCTTCCCCCTCCACCGGTTCAAACCTCCCTTTCGCGTGTTTAACCCATGGAAGAACGAAATATATGGAGAAAAATACCGCTTATTCTGTGACGCCACCTCTAAACTCTCGGCTGATGTTGCGCATGCGCAGTGGCGGCGGCAGCCATATTACGTATCCATACAATTGCTATTTGGAGACAGTATATCCCGAAAACTAAGCAAGATATCGAGAAATTTTAGTCTTTATTTTCGATTTTTTTCGTCGTGTTACATAAGAATCCATCATCAACTTTAACTTTTTGGGAAATGTTTCTTCTGCATTTCAACTCACTTTTGAGACAATATATCTCGAAAACTAGGCAAGTTATCGAAAATCTTTATTCTTCATTTTTTATTTTTTCGTCTTTTTAAATAAGAATCCATCATCAAATTTGACCATGACCAATTGTTTCTTCTGAATTTCAACCAAAAACATCACACATTTGAGACAGAATATCTCGAAAACTAAGCAGGATATCAAAAAATTTTATTCTTCATTTTTTATTTGTCTCATCGAGTTTACATAATAATCCATCATCAGATTGCGGCGTCACGTTTATCCTAGAGTCCCTTTGAGGTTTTGTACATATTCCCCGTATCTGTATGGATAGGTAATATGGCGGCCACGCCTCCCCACTCCTCTCCTCCCGGCGTCACTTCAATGCGTGGTGAAGGTCCCTTGCGTCGTCTCCATATATTTCTTTCTTCCATGGTTTAACCTATGTTCCATTTATTTGGCGTGTCGGTATGTGATCACATCTCTCCCCAGTCTCTCTCTCTCCCCCTCTCCTCCCCCCCCCCCCCCGCCATATGACTCGCCTCCTGCATGACTAAGGTTATTAACCGAAATATTGTGAATATTAGTGTTTTTTACGTATTCATCTCGTCCTCCTGCCTTCATCTGTGGTAAGTGATGGGTTATTTTCCCCTATTTTATATCCAGTGCCCACCGACAGATCCTTTGTCTCCTTTATCCACAGAGATAATAAAATAAAGAATTTCATTCGCAGCGTTTTCTATGGATAGGGAGCAGAAAACATCTCTGGCCGTTATTGGCCCGCTGAAAGAGACAGGACGTATGATGTAGCAGTGTTACAAGCATGATAACCAAGCTGATCTTGTTTAGTATTAATAATATGGTATCTCACGCGGATCGCCTCTTTGTTCTATACTCGCATATAAACATATTGGAAAATTTCATCCAAACGTTCAGTGAGCAACTATGAAAATTAAATTGGTCCACTGCACCGTGACTTCCACACTGTTGATTTCAGGCTAGGGCAAAAGTTAAATTAGCAAAATAAATATCTAAAAATCTCGGAACTGGAAACAATGGGCCAATTTATTCCTGGTACCTAATTCCATTAAAATCTCTCCTGCGGATTTCGTTACGTATTACGAGCACTATCCATCCCCTCCCACCACCAACAATTTATGAAGTGTTTCATCATCTATAACGTGTATTACACAATAATATGACAGGCTGGTACTTAAAGTGTTAGAAATTCCATAAGTTGATGAAAAAACCTGATTGACTCAAGTTGAAAAATGCCAATGAACTTCTTATAATGTGTAGTGCTGTCTTTGCAACATAACAGCACACCACATAAACCCGTAATAGATAGACTAGTCTCAGAATATTCAAAATGTGTCTAGTGATTATAGAACCAAAAAATACTAATTCTTCTGCATAACTTGCAAATGTGAGCATTATCTGCTAGACGTTCCTAGAAACTATTAACACATTATATATATGTTATAACATTTGACAGAATTATACTTCTTTGCATAATTTGGTGAAATTTCGTAATAATGGCCAAATTGTTGTTTTCATTTTAATATTCAAGGATCGTGTTAAGTACCGAACAAGATTTGACTTACTGCTGTATATGAATTCTTGTTTTTTATTCTTCTTCTTCAACACCTTTTCCCAACATTTTGGACTCGGTTGCATTCGATGAGTTTTACTCTGGTCAAATTTAGAGCCATGATTTTACGGCTGCGTGGCCTTGCTGATACCAAGCATTTCATATCTATTTCCAGGTCATAGTAAGTGCTAATGGGGGAAGTGAATTTTACCATCTGTCTGTGTGACGCGTGACAGGAGAATGGTGAAGAGAGTGCTGGGAATGTACAAGGCATATGTTGGTGATGGGTCTTGGAGGGAATTGGTCGAAGAGTTTGGAACAGTGCATGGAAGGGGAAAGGCGACCATGACCACAAACTGGCAATAGACATCATGCATAAGGGAGTGGGAAAAATTTTTTTTGTAGTAAGGCTGTCAGGAATTGGAACAAATTACAAAGAGAAGTGATGAATAATTTACCAAAAACGATGAAGGATTTTAAAATTAAAATTTGTAAATCGCAAAAGTAGATGGGGGAGAAATTTAAGACTCAAATTAATAAGATAATTAAAAATAAAATAGGGGTAGTTAGTTGAAGGCCAGTGCTCACATTCTAAGATCCTCAGCCTTAGCTCTATCATACTCTGTTGCTGAATACTGCTGCCCATCCTGGATCAGTAGTGCCCATTCAAAGAAGATAGATGTGCAACTCAATCAGGCAATGAGGATAATTACGGGATGTATTCACAGTACGAACACCATATGGCTCCAGTGCTATGCAACATCTCACCCCCAGCACTAAGTAAATCAGAAGCTCTCTTAAAAATCTGGGAAAATATCCTGAACAACCCTCAGCTGCCTGTACATCAAGATATGATTCAAGCAAAACACCAACGCTTGAAATCAAGAAAACCACCATGGCGCACAGCAATCAACCTTACAGAGTCCTCTTTCAACAACAACTCAATGGGAGCAGTCATCAGTAGCCAATAAAAATCTAGTTGAGGACCCCTTAGTAAGGTAACAAGGTTTCGATCTCCCCAGGCGGCAGTGGAGAATCATCAATCGGATTCGAACAGGACAACGCACATGCGCCTACTTATTATACAAATGGGGCTGGGTATATTCGGCAAATTGTGACTGTGGAGCCACCTTACAATCAATCACATCGTTTCTGACTGTCCTCTTCGGGCCTACCTGGGTACAATGGCGGAAAAACACGATGCGTCGATCAGCGCAGTTGACTGGATTAAAACATTAGATCTCGAGATAGTAAATTGTACAAGCTTGTGATATGTACATTTCCTATTGTGTACCTTTTTAAATAATCATACAATAAATAAATAAGTTGAAGGGGAATTGTCACCTGAGCGTGTGCTCCATTACAAGTAAATGAATAATAACTATGTTCAGCATGTGAAAAGTGTAATTTTTGTTTGTGAAATGTGTAGTTTATGAGGCGATGGTTAGGAACAGTCCGGGAATTAACACTGATGGCTGCGGTAAACCGACTAAAAACCGCAGTCAGGACGGCAGGTACGCAGGGGCCTAGGTTCGTGCCCGGTCCGTCGTACCCCCCGATCCACTGTGCAGAACCTAAGCGCAATGAGCCAGATTTGCGGGTCTATTGTTTTCATATTATGGTGGACGAGCGAACTTTTTTTCTTTTCGTCTTGCCACTCCCGAAGGGAGCATATAGTTATGGGTAAGACGCTTTTAGTCATGTGAGCAGTAGTACTTAAAAAAAAAACTCTGAGTAAGGATATTTACATATTTTCACTTTATTACATCAGTTATATACAATAATGACTCCCTTTACTCCTCCATAGACTACAACTCCCATTGCTTTATGCTAGTACGGCCTTCTACATTACTCATAATCCAATGGTTTTCGCCCACCTGTTAATATGGCTGCTGAAGTCGTCTCGCTACATCATTACATAGCTCCATCACTCCATAGCTGCCCAGGGGACGCTCCTTCTGTAACCACCCAGAGTCGACCCATGCGACCAGAATTCCGACCACTCTCCGCTCGTGTCTCCCAGTTTTGACCAACTTCCCACTCTATATAATTCGTAGTGGGGAATAACCCTGGCCAATAGTGATAATTCCTTCCCTACCATCTTCCTACCCATGACATCTTGCTACAGCTTAATTCTGCTGAATATCTGATCCACTTTGATGTCAATGCTGCCTGGGCTGCTTGCATTCCAGAGCCTCTAACTGTTTTGATCCTCTGCTGTAACTGCCCTGATTTCAACCGTTGCTACCTGCAATCAACTTTCCCCCAACTTTAGTAACTATTAATTCGTCCATCTGTCAAAAATTGTTGAGTTTATAAGTCAACTACATTATAGAAAAGTTTATTACCATTTTTAAATAACTGTTATGAGTTCATTATTATCACATTTCTTATGGATATGACTACGGAGGAAAATATTTAAAACATTACAATAAAGTCATTTTCTATACATATACTGCCTCTGTGTTAATTTATAGCAAAAAACTAATAATTTTTGATATTTAATTAAATTGCAATGGAGGGCACGCTCCGGTGCCAATTTCCCTACCACCCATCTTACCCATTCCCTACACCCCCCCCCCCCCCCCCCCCCCACATTTGCCGTCGGCAAATTTTAACTTTAAATTCTTTCAAGTTTTTTTGGTAAATTATTCATCATTTCTCTTGGCAACTTATTCCAATCCCTGACACCCTTCCCCAAAAAAGAGAATCTTCATACACCTTTGTGCCTGAAATCGAGTGCCAGTTTGTGGTCATGGTCATCTTTTCCCTTCCATGCATTACTTTTAATTCTTACACCAATATCTTTTCATGCCTCATCACTAATATAGGACTTGAAAACTCCCATAACCCTCTTCGGTCTCCTTCTGTCTTGCAATGAATCCCATTCCATCTCTTTTATCATATCTGTAACCGATTTCATTTTGCGGTAATTTCCAAAAACAAATCTAGCAGTCCTCCTTTCCACTGTCTCAAACTCCTGTATTTGATACTTAAAATGTGGGTCCTATACTACACTGTAGTGCCCCCACCTGGACACCGGTAAACCTATGAGGACCTAAGACGAACCTGGCAGCAGGTCGAGCGGAGACTTCGCCACATTATATGAGAGGACTTAGTGAATGGGTAAGGTTCGAGCTTACAAGTCGATCTGGGATCGGAGTGAGACATTCGTGGTAGGATCATCAGGTTAATTGATTTAGTACACATGTACTATGTACATTAATTATTATCAGACAAATTACTGTACAAAATATACAAATGGTATGCATTAGGAGTAGTGCTGAATGCTGGTTGTTATTTAAGGTGCTATTGTGCTACTTCCCAACATACTGCTATGACGTATAGTGACTGGCAAATGGCTGCTGATATTGTCACTGCGTGAATATGATCTCTGCTTTGAGAACGGCAAGAGCTTCTGCGACTGCGGGTGATTATCTAGCCCAGTTATCCCCAGCTATAGACATTGTGGAGGACCCTAGCTCCCTACCTAATATTCAACGATGGCTTTCTACGTCCATGCATACCCTACAGTAGAGCCAACCTGTTATGCTTCTTCGTATGCGGCGCCACCCCGCGGCCAAGGCCGCCAGAGGGCGTCTCGACGTCTGCGTCCCTCTGCTCCGACTGTTGTTGGCTCAGACTGGACGACGAAAACAAGACAAGACAAGACACTCTTCGATGCCCGTGCAGAAGTTTTTAGACAACCTCCCACAACGGTCATAAAGTGGAAGGGCAAATGATAGAACAATGATGAGGCCGATTAATGCCGACATCTGTCCTACTTTGCTAGACCATTACGCACTCTTTTTATAACTGTCAGCGTTCTAAATCTTCGGTCGATGCCTCTGTCTGGTTCCTTAACATGCAACTTGCCGTCCTCATTTCATAATTAACAAATATGTAACTCTCAGCCAAGCGAACAACTCCGTTCGCTACAACACTACCATATTCGAGCAATGGTCTGACCAAAGTTTTGTAACCCAATTCCTTTACTTCTCTCGTACATCCCCTCATCACTCACTCCAACAAGTGCAGAATTTTGAAACCTTTTCCTATTATCTGACCAATGTGTCCTGCCCAGTTAAACTTGTCATCAAACTTAATGCCAAGATATTTACATTTTAAGTCTTCGACAAGAAATTCTTTCCCCACCTTATAATCATAATCGATCTTTAGTTTTTTATTTGTGTATCAAACTCTTCTTTGCAATTATCTCATGTTTACCAACCCAGTTAGATAACCTTTCCAGATCACCCTGCGGCTGTTTACAGTCCTCTACCATTTTGATCCTTTTATATAGGTAGCACTATATCATCTGTAAACAATCTAATTTCTGATAGTAAACAATCAACACAATTATTCACTAGGATAATGAATAGCAATGATCCCCATACACTACCCTGTGGCTATTCAATTTTTACTTCCACTTCTTTTGATAAAGCATTTTATACTCTAACTTTATGTTATCGGCCTTTTAAAAATTCTTCGATCCAGCAAATCATTATCTCATTCCCTTCTGAAGTTTTTAACTTATTTACTACTGTTTTATGGCTCACTCTGTCAAAAGCCTTTGAAAGATCTAGTGATACAATATCAATTTAGCCCCCCTTCTCCAGTTCATCTATAATATCTTGCATATATCCCACCAACTGAGATTCGCATGAATATATTTGCCTAAAGTCATGTTGTCTACTTGATAACCACTTATGCTCCTCACATATATGTGGTTGCATATCAATCTCTCCATTAATTTACCTACCACTGATGTCAAAATGATCGGCCTTTAATTTTCGACTCTATTTCACAGCCCTCCTTTATGTACCGGCACTACTATCACACTTTTCCAGTCCTCTGGTAGGCAGCAAGTATCCACACTAAATATAAATAATGCTAGCTGGTACCCACGACTTCGTTCGTGTTTGTAAATAATTTTGATTTACAGCTACCGACGCCTAACCACCATAGTTCACGTGGGAGACTCGATGCTATTACCACACACAAACGCCAGTCATCTGCGTTATGTAGTTCAGGCAGCAAAGTAAAATATACGGACACACATGTATTTGGTCGAAATACGAAAATTCCCTTGAACTGCCTCTTTCAACCACTATATCTCCCACAGTTACCGACATTCGGCCAACGTTGTGATCGACGGGTGACTCTGTACTACTGCCACACACAAACACCAGTGATCTGCCCTAGATACTTTTGGCTGAAAAGTGATACACCATGACAATTACGTTTTTGGTAGAAATATGAAAGTGCCGCAGGTCGACCAGTTTCAACCACCATATCTCCCGCACCTCCATAGCTACCGACATATAACCACCACAGTACACGATAGGAGACACGATACCACTACCACACACAAACACAAATGGTCTATGCTATGTTGTTGTGGTAGCAGAGTGACATATACGGAGACACATGTCTTTCGTCGAAATACGAAAATATCCTTGATCGGCCACTTTCAACCACCATATGTCCCACACTATCACACCTTCAATTTTTGCTGCTGGTTTACTCAATCCTCTAAAATCCATCAGAGCAGCTTCCTCATCACTTATTCCTTATTACATAATAAGATAGATGTGTACACTAGATGATGCACTGTCACAGAATGATAAGTTCGTTAATTATGTAAGTTACATTTCTACAAGATACTGGGAATTATTTCCCAAAAGTATTTGAAAGAATCTCTTCTACAGAGCAGGAGTAATCAATGAAAAATTGTTTTCATTTTTTGATGAATTCATATCTCATCTCGTGCCATTTAAGATATGTTGGGACCTTATTGAAGATATATATTCCTGAAGGTAAGATTCTTTTTTGAACAAATGAAAACTACTTGAAATCATTGTGAAGATAATTTTTATTTCTAATACCATAATTGTTTATTTTACTAGTTATTTCACAAAGATTATAATTGGTGTTTACAGACTAGATTAAATATGCATATACTAGCTGGTACCCATGACTTCGTTCGTGTTTGTAAACAATTTGGATTGACGGCTACCGACATCTTACAACCAAAGTGCACGATGGAAGACTCGATGCTATTACCACACACAAATGCCAGTCATTTGCGCTATGTAGTTCAGGCAGCAAAGTAAAATTTACGGACACACTTGCCTTTGGACGAAATACGAAAATATTCTTGATCGACCACTTTCAACCACCATATCTCCAACACTCCCACAGTTACTGAAATTCGGCCAACGTTGTGATCGAAAGGTGACTCTGTGTTACTACCACACACAAACGCCAGTGAACTGCGATAGGTAGTTTTCGCTGAAAAATTATACACCAAGACACATGCGTCTTTGACAGAAATATGAAATTGCCGCTGGTAGGCCACTTTCAACCCCCATATCTACCGACATCTAACAACCATAGCGCATGCAGGGGCGTAGCTACTATGGGGCTAGGCGGTGCAGTGCACCGGGGCCCTCACGCTCAGGGGGCCCCCAAGCATACCTCAAGGGGCCCTCAAGCTGTTTCAAGGGCCCCCATCCTCAGTTCAGGGGAGCCCCTACCAGCACACAAAACAAAAAAAAGGTCGCTGAGGGCCCAAAATAAATTTTTTGCACCGGGGCCCTTGTTGACCTAGCTACACCACTGAGCGCATGACAGGAGACACGATTCTACCACCACACACAAACACCAATGGTCTATGCTATGTAGTTGTGGCAGGAAAGATAAGTATAAGTAGACACAAATTTTTAGTCGAAATATGAAAACTCCCTGCATTGACCAACTTTAATCATCACATCTCCCACATCCCCACAGCTATTGGCATTCGGCCCAAGTTGTGCACGATAGGAAACTCCATGCTACTTCCACACATAAACACCAGTGGTCTGTGCTAGGTAGTGGTGGCTGAAAAGTGAAATATAGGAAAACACACGTCTATTTTATATATGTATATATATATATATATATAAAATTTCTTATTAGGTGCGTCTGGACTCTGAATACGTTGTTTTTTAAGTCCAATTACACGGGAAGATTACTGGAAATAAGTAAAATAAACCAGATTCTTCATGCTCAGATCACCTATTGCTGAAATTATACGAATTGCAAATCTACCTGCATTCAGCCGCTTTAATAAGTCAGAAACGTGTACCCTCCAATTTAATCGTGACCAATATGCAAACCTAAAAGTTTTACAATCTTTACCTCTGGAATGTACTGGCTTGTAAATTTTATATGCAAGTTTGATGTTAATCTGTGCGAAGTACTGAATTCAGTTATTAAAGCTGTCAACCAATCATAACAACGATGTAGGCAATATTAGACAAGGATTTAAGAGCAGCAAAGAATGAAGCTAAAGATACGTTTATTAAGAAAATTGTCCGTGCCTAAGGAACGCTGAATGATGCATTTAGAAATTTCTCTCTCTATGTTAGAAAACAGAGGGTAGGAAAGGCATTCAGTCAATTATAAGTAAGGGGGGAGAAGAAGTTACTGAAGATTTAAAAAAAAAAGCAGATGTATTAATAAAAATTGTCAGAGATATCTTAAAAATAGCAGGATGAATTTGACGGAGTGAGCCATAAAATGGCGGTAAATAAGTTAAAAAAGTTAGTGAAAATGAAAAATTGATCCTCAGAAGATGTAAAAGCTGAGTTAGGGTAGGAAATGCAGTATCAAAAGAAGTGAAAGTTGAAGTACCACAGGATAGTTTATTGGAACCATTGCTATTAATTATTCTAATGAATGACTGTGTTAGTGGTTTACACTCAGAAGTTAGGTTGCTTGCAGAAGACATAATGTTATACAATAGGATCAAAACGCGAGAAGACTGAATAGCTGCAGGGCGACCTGCTCAAACTATCGAGCCCGGTAGCTCAGTATGGGATGAAGAACAGCCAGCTTATTAGGCACACAGATAAGAAACTAAAGGTTGATAACTTATGATTATAGGGTGCGGAAGGAATTGCTTGTTGAACACTTGAAATGTAAATAACTTGGCATAAAGTTTGATGATAAACTCCCTGGGAAACACATATTGGTCAAGTTGTAGATGAAGCAATGAAAGAATGTAGGCTTTCTCGGTGAGTTACTTGCGTAAAATCTTCTCAAACTTTCCTCCGGGATAGCGCGTCACTA
Source organism: Vandiemenella viatica (assembly GCA_031002005.1). Classification (NCBI taxonomy): domain Eukaryota; kingdom Metazoa; phylum Arthropoda; class Insecta; order Orthoptera; family Morabidae; genus Vandiemenella; species Vandiemenella viatica. The sequence goes on from JARYHS010013631.1 coordinate 48,739,563, forward strand.
AACGTACAAGGCGACGTTTCGGAGCCTGCCTCTGGCTCCATCTTCTGGTGAAGTATTTCAAAATACTTCATTTACTGGAGAGAGTGGTGAAGGGGTGTACCAGAGAAGCGAGGGAAGTAGGTTACAACACTTTGGTTAGACCATTGCTTGAATATGGTTCTGTAGCATGGGATACACATTTTTGTTATAAAATGCAGGAGTTAGGGTGGGTACAAAGGAAAGATTTTAGATTTGTTTCTGGAAATTACTGTAGAATACAATCAGCACCTAATATGATAAAAGAGCTGGAATAGAGTTCACTGGATGTTAGGAGGAGAATAAAGAGCGGTGGGAAAGTACAAGGCTCGTATTAGTGATAAGGCGTGGAAAGATATTTGACGAAGAATTAAAGATATGTACATGGAAGGAAATATATGACTATGACCACAAACTGGCGATCAATTTCAGGCACAAGTGTGTGGAAAAATTTTCTTTCGCTTTTCTACATCTACATATGTACTCTGCAATTCACAAAATTGTGGGTGGCAGAGGGTGCTCAGCACCAAAGCTAATCTCTTTGTTGTACATTCCAATCCCTAATGATACGAGGGAAAAAAGAATTCATATAAGAATCATTGTGGCACCTTTTTTCTCTAATCTTATCTTTCCTGTCATTCCGGCTCAAATAGGTTGATGGACGAAGTATTTCACTACACTCGTAAGTGAAAGTGGGAGTACACACGTTTACCAATAAATTTAAATGAAACGTACGTCGTCTATCTACCAGAGACTCCCAGCCTAGTCTACTAATCAGTTCTGTGACGCTTTCATAAGGGCTGTAGCAAGCGGTCACGAATCGAGCGGCTCTTCTCTGTACTTTCTCTATACTTTCGATCAACCCCTTACGAAACGGATCCCAAATGGCACAACAATAGTCCAAATGTGGATGCACAAGAGATTTGTACTCTATCTCCTTTGTTTGTTCATTACTATTTTTCAAGAGTCGACCTATGAATCGCAGCCTAGAATTAGCTCTACCTACTAACGAATTAATGTGTATATCCCATTTCATGTTCCTTTGTACTGTTGCTCCCAAATATTTCATAGAATCAACCATATCAATAACTGAATTGTTTAACTCGTATTTCTGAACAATTGGATTATTTTTGTTAGTTATGCTCATTGTCTTGCACTTTTTACAATTTAGCGTAAGTTGCTACTCAGCGCACCATGCCAAAATAATATCCAGATCACGCTGAATTTCTAAGCAATCGGCCAAATTGCTTATTTCCCTATAAATGACAGCATCATCAGCAAACAATCTAAAAAGGCCTTTCACTTTGTATCCGAGATCGTTTATAAAAATTATGAAAAGAAGTGGTCCTATTACACTTCCTTGAGGTACGCCCGATGTAAAATCTAGATTAGAAGAACTTTCTCCTTCAACGACGACATGCAACCGACCAGTTAGAAAATCCTTTATCCATTCACAAAGCTGATCCGATATACCGTACGCTCGAAGCTTCGCTAAAAGACGGTTATGTAGCACAGAGTCAAAGGCTTTCTGAAAATCTGCATCAATAACTTTCATTACGTCGTGTGTAAATAGGGCCAACTGTGTTTCACATGATCTTTTCTTCCGAAATCCGTGTTGATGTGTTGTAAGCAAATTAATATCATCTAGAAAATTCGTAATGTTCGTGCATATCTCCATAACTCTACTACAAACAGATGTTATAGATATGGGTCGATAGTTTCCAGGATCACTTCGATCACCTTTCTTGAAAATCGGAGTTACTTGCGCGATTTTCCAGTCTGAAGATACTTTTCGCTCTTTTAGGGATTTACTGAATATATCAGACAGAAATTACCCGATTTCCGCCGCATACTCTGAAAATACTCTTACTGGAATTCCATCCGGGTCAGGTGCTTCCCGCCACTTCAGGAGCTCTAATTGCTTTATGATACCTACAGTATCTATTCGTAATGATTCCATCACCAACTCGACAAGGCGTGGAAGAACGGGAATACTATCCTTATTTTCATCAGTAAATGAATTTTTGAATACAGTATTTAGTACGGTAGCTTTATCGCGGCTTTCATTAACCTCGGAACCTTCACGAATTAGTGCTGGAATATTGCTATTGGTACAATTGACTTTTCGTAAATACGACCAAAATTTCTTTGGGTTTTCTGTGGGACACTTAGAGAGAGTGTTGGAAAGAAAATCGTTGAAGGCCTCGCGCATTACATTCTTAATACGTCCTCTTAACTTAGCTAAGGTTTTTAAATCGCTGCGACACCCCTTAAGGGAGTCAGGGATTGGAATAAATTACCAAGGAAAGAATTTAAAGTTAAAATTCGTAGAGGCAAAACTAGACACGTATGCACACAAGAGCACGCGCTCCATCGCAATTAAGTAATTAATACATTCAAGGAGATAATTTGATTTATGTTCATTAAGTAAATTAAGTATTTTTTACTTCCTGTGCTTTATCTGCAAAAAGGTTGAATTTTGAGTTTTCATTTATTTATCATTTATATATATCAATAACAGTAATGCACTGAGGTACTCCAAATCTGATGAACCTCAACTCAGAAAACTGTGAACCACATGAAGCAGAAGTTAAGAACTAAGCCATTTATCAACAATAATACCTACATCAAAATACTTTCATTTTTGTAGCAGAATCTCATATGCCTTAGACAAATCACAAAATATTACTACAGACAGTGATATCATTTGTTTATGTTAAGATGTTGTCAGAATTATTTTATCGCTCATTGTTTTTCATTCTAGTTCGGTTGTGGTATGTTTCATTCATATTTTTCAGTATAAGCTAATTGCACTAGTGAAAAAAAAGGTACCATTTTAGTCTTAAACGGAACGCAAGATATGAGATAACAAATTTTCTTCCTTTCACCTCATCTTTGTTCTCACATATTTACATATCTTTGAACAAGTGTCTTTGTCCTCCGATTCGGCAAAGATCGGCATAAGTTACGAACAAGGCCGAATTACATCGTAGTTCGGCAAGCTGATCCTTTTGGTAGTTATCTGTTCATACCTTGTATTTAGTATGAGAATTGTATAAAAATCATATTTTTTATTGCTAGTTGTTGTATAATCTGTTCTTTCTTATAATCTGAATTCGTTTATACTTTCTGAAGTACATATAACTGAATAAATTCTTCCTAATGCACCTAATGTATGGAGAATCACCCATGTAGATCACAACTTAAAAATCTTTCGGTATTAGATTAAAAGTTTAATTTTGAGAACAAATTTATTCATGCAAACTTAAATTTAGCGACCTACTTTTTAAGAAGTTGTATTACGGTCACAAGTTAATGTTTGTTTATTGATGGTGGGTAGATGCTAAGAGTTTATAATCTGCTTGCACATTTGTTTGAATCATTAGCCTTTGCTTGTGGTCAGTGTGAAGTTAGCTGAAAATAAGAGTTTAAATTTGTTGTATTAAGAATCTAACGTTTAAATGTATCGACTAGAATGGTCCAAAATGGCGGATAATGCCTTACATGATGAAGTTAACACTTTTTCCATTTGAATTTAGTTTCTCACATTGTTTGTGATCTGAATCAAAGTAGATTCACCGAAAAGCATGCATTAAAATGATCTTGTATTGAGCTTAGAAGTATTGAAGATACAAATAATTTCTTATTACAAGCTGATCAAATAAAGGAGACCCTGCAAAAGTTTGAATTTTAATCATTTTCAGACTGATGTCAGGGGCAGGGTCAAGTGGAACAGGGCGGGGTCGTGGCACAGCCTCATTGACTGACAATAAGACTGAAAATAAGGACGCTAAACAAAATCCTAAAATGTCAAAAGCTCTTAGCACTTCAACCAAAAGGTGAGTCAATTTTTTTTTAATAGCCCATAGGTTCCTTATTCCTAGGTATATAGAACAAATGACAGCGGATTAAGTATCTAAATGTTGTGTTCAACCTATGTATATCATACATTGTGGAACCATTTATTGATGGCTAAGCTTCATCTGCCTATGAAAGCTTAAGTTGAATTGGTAATTTGCAGGCAGGCTTTCTGAGTGGAAGCTACACTGTCATTGTGAGATCATATCAGTAAACTTAATATTTATAATATTAGTCCACAAGTGTAATAATTTTCAAATTCAGAAAGTTTATGAGAACAAGGAACGGTGAAAGTTATTCATTTCCATAGATTTGCGTCAGATATTTGCATGGGCTCGTAAGAGTGTTTCAAAACTGCATGCATCTGGTACAGTTGGATTTAATAGTAATTTTTTTTTAAAAAAAATCATTATTTCACATTAAATTTTACTTGGTGCAATTCTTTAAGGAAAGAAAATAATATGCATTGACTTGGTAGGATAGTGGATAGTATTATGTTTTCATATGTTTTGTGTACAATTTCTAAGTACTATTAACATAGTTGAATTATTTGCCAATATTGTAATAATTATTATGTTTCTTAGGGAAAACGGTAATAACTCACATCACAACAAGATTCAAATTACTGACATTTGATGCGTTAAATAGCAACAGTAGTATAGTGCCATTCAAATCGAAGTAAATTAAAGATGAACAAAGTAGCCTTATGATCTTATATTAGACTGTAATATTGTTTTTACTCATAGTCAACATCACATTGTGCAATATAAATGTGGAGCTATTTAAATCATTAATAAAAACTAAATTCTGTATATTTTGTAACAGAAACTTCCAATTGTCGTTTGGTTACAGGGTGTACATCAACATAACCGCCACCTCCACTAATACTGCAGCTCGAAAATTAAAGTTTCTATCAAAATATGCATTACTACATTCAATGTATAAAGCTTTTTTAACTGAGAAGTCGGTGAAATGTATACAAACCAGATAGCTTAAATCACTAAGTGTCTCACTGCATGTGTCAAATTAAGCTGAAGCTCAGTCAGTGGTGACTCGTTTACACCTTTGTAAATGCATTGATTTTATTAGTAAAATGTTTAACATGAACAGTGCTAGAACAGTTGTTTGACATACATCATAAAACTTGAGACGGGTTAGAGAGCAATAGCAATGTAGCTACAAAGAATTGTTCGTTTTGCCTGCAATTACACATGCAATTTCCTTAGGCTGTACTAACAAAGAAACAATAGACAGATGAGAGTAAAAAAAACACACATATACCTTAGAAATAGTGTCTTGCAAACATTACCATAAATGGCAAGATTATCAGCAGCAGCCAATCTAAAATAGCTTTGACATCGACCATAGCATACTGTAATATCTTTGGGTCGAAAGTGTCAGAGAGTTTGTGATTGAACGCATGCTCTGGTGGCAATTTACCCATACACCCATTTTCCCCCCATCTTGTACCTGCCTAATTTTACGATCTACGAATTTTAAATTCTTTTAGTGTTTTTGGTAAATTATTCATAACTTTGATTGATAATTTATTCCAACCCTGATTCGTGAAAGAAAATTTTTCCACACACTTTAAGCCTGAAATAAGAGTGCCAGCTTGTGATCATGGTCAAATTTTCCCTTCCACTTGTCTCTCTTTAATTCCTAATCTAATATCTTTTGACACCTCATCACCAATATATGCCTTTTAAATTCCCACCGCTCTTTACCCTCCTCCTGCCATCCAGTGAATTCCATTCCAGTTCTTTTACCATATCAGTTGCTGATTATATTCTACAGTAAATTCCAGAAACAAAACTAACAACTCTTCTTTGCACCCACTCCAACTCCTGTATTTGATATCAAAAATGTGGGTCCCATACTACAGAACCATATTCAAGTAATGGTATAATCAAAAGTGTTGTAATCCAATTCCATCACTTTCTTTCCAATGAGTGACGGATTTTGAAATCTTCATCTACAACTTGCCTAATGTGTGCTGCCCAGTTGAGTTTATCATGAAATGTTATGCCAAGATATTTACAGATCAAGTGTTCTGCAAGCAATTCCTTCCCCACCCTAAAATCGTAACCAACCTTTAGTTTTATCTGTGTTCCTAATAAGCTGACTTTTCTTTGCATTTATCTTCATCCCATGCTGACCTACTCAGCTAGATAGTTTGTGCAGGTCTCCCTGCAGCTGTTCCAGTCTTCTTACATTTTGATCCTATTTTATAACATTCTAATCAGCAAACAGCCTAATTTCTGAATGTAAACCACTGACAGTCATTCCCTAGAATAATAAATAGCGATGGTCCCAATATACTACCCTGTGATCTCCCATTTTCACTTCACTTCTTTTGGTACTGCATTAACTGTGGTACCTTTAGTGGATTCTTCAACTCAGCAAATCACTTTTACATTCATGCCAATTTGTTTTTTACAATTCCATTAAACTAACCCTATTAACTCATGGCTATTATCTATGAATACCAGTGAACTGGAGTAGTCTTTACCAACCAATATGAATACTCCTCCAGCTGTTAATCCTCTGTCTCTGCAATACTCTCTCTAACCATTGTCTAGCAATCAGGCCCGCTGCTAGCTGTTTCAGCACCCGCGTGCAATACTGATTATGCCTCCCCCTGTCTAACTACAGCCAGTGGTGGACCTAGGAGTTTTCCGAACCGGGTCAAAAAAATTGAGATTGTTGCCACCCTGGTGTCGCTGCCGGCCGGTCGCCTGAAGGAGCAGTTGAGCTAAAAAAAAAGTCACATGCTACATAAGTTTCGTCGCGGTGACAATGGAGTGGCAACTATCACTCGATTTGCCGCCCGTGTGCAGTGCGCCCCTTGCACGCCCGCTTACGGCGGGCCTGCTAGCAATCCTTTTAACTAAAACTCTGCTCCTGGTACTATTTCTGGTTTGTATATCTATATATAGTTACCAAACTCTGTTTTGTTATTATGCTCCTTCTGTTCACAAGTGTGTTGCAACTGGCTTTGTGATATTTTCAGCATTAACCTTCACCTTCCAAATTTCAGTTGTATTACTAATTGTTTTATTAGCTTCAGATATTTCCCATTGCACAGCTACATTCAGTATCCGTTTGATCACCTATTTTTATCCTCTCATCAGTCGCTCTAACCCAAAGGCACAGTTCTCACCACATCATAACTGAAAATGGACTCCTTAACAACTTTAGCTCACAGTGCAGAAAGTACTCTCTTGCTACTTGTATTAATGTGTAAGCCATCCCCAGTGGTATCCACAGGCACAGCCCCAAGACAAAACTAATGCCTTTCCAAAGTAGTACTTCCATTTCCATGTTTACCCACCTCACAGTGTGGTTCAACTGTGGCATATCATGATGACCTACGATTTGTGTAATCTCAACTTTGGTACAATGCACCTCTTTCATCAAGTAACTCTCTATACAACTTTATCAATACTATCCCTGCACCTCTCACTATCATTACTCTATTACCTAACCTAACATTGCACTAGGTTTGAAAAAAACTTTAACCGGTGCCTAACTGATTCTGCAGAGCAGGCCCCATGTTGCTCCCATAACTACTAATTAACAGCAGAATCCTTTTTTTTCCCCCTTGCACACCACTGTTCCTAAAGGACTGCTGCACGTTACCTATTCCTACATCTGCATGAACCTCATCCCATCCCGACTCTGTAACACATCAAACCCATTTCTCTCCACAATATCTGATATGTTCTATTAACCATATTTCCCTGACCTGTTATCAGCATCCAACAATCTTTATCACCCTCTGAGCCTCAAAGGCCCTAATGGTTTTCACAATTTCATGATCATTCGCTTATCTCCCTGATCGTTTCATCCTTAAAACAAAGGAGACGAAACCATAGGAGATCCTTAGTTTAACATTGCAGGCAAATTTTCATTAATGAGATAAGTATATTTTGCAGGGTAACTTAAGTTGTTATTCTCGCCTCATATATTCAGTTGAAAATCGAAGCATCTTAAGTTACTAATCAAAACTACTGAACTTGTTTCTTATGCTACAACAGCCATTGTCTATTATTCTGGCAAGGCTGCATTTCAACTTAACCGCCATTTTATGTACAGACACTTCCTTTTCTGCTGTTTTTTGTTGTTTTTTTTTTTTTTCCCCCATCAAAAATTAAGCCTAAGAAACACCTGCAATAAACTGCAACATGTCTATGTAATAAATTGTTTTCATCTACCCTCATGTCAGATGATTTCATTAGTGTGTGTTTGATGACTCCGACATGCACGTTTTGTTAAATACTGCCATATTTTAGATCAAAAGAACAATTGTTTCTAATTAAATTGCTATTTTACCATAGCCTTTTGCTGAAAAGGTGAATCCAGAGTTGATAACATACCTCTTCTTTTTTCTTCCAGGACTGTGCATATCACACTGTATGCACTTCTGTGGTGACCGTTCAGTAAGAATGCAGGAAGGGGGAATGGTACACTTGATTTGAAATCACTCACACCTTCAGGACTAACCTTCCAAGAAAAAGTCTACATGAAAGATACAAGAAACATACCTTAGACATGATGCCACACTAAAGTTACGATACAGTAAAGTTTTAATATTACAGGGCAGCTGCCATTTCTAATCACATTATTCATGTGAAACACAGTATCTGGACTTTGCACCAATGAATGTAAAATCGCTGGCATTTATTTGTGATACATTAAGAATATACCGCTGTGCCGTTATAATGAAAAATGCAGTTTTTGTGAATGTGATACGAATTTATGTAGCTTGAAGCCCAAGACAGCTAACAGCACTCAATGAAACAAAGTTTACTACTTGTCCTGTGTGCTGATCATTTCAGCAAATTGAGAATTTCAACATACATAGAATGAAACACACTTTCTCTTGCCTGTGAAATTGAAAACTGTCATCATTCATGTAATCATCCAAGATTGTTCAAACTAATTTCCTCACTTCGTTTGCTGTAACAAAGTACATGTTTTTTCATTCTGGTTCAGGCTGCATTACAACATAACTATGCCGGTATACCGCCGCCCGAAAATCTGTTGCGCTTAAGCTATCAATGAAAACAATTCCTTCTGCTGTAGCAAAGTATGTGTTTTTTTTACATTCTGGTCCAGGCAGCATTACAACCATACCAGTATATTACGGCTGAAAATAAAATGACCTTAAATTATCAATCAAAGCTAGATTACTCGCATTTTGTGCTGAAACAAAGTACATGCTTTTTCATTCTGGTCCAGCTTGCATTAAGACCTACCAACCATGTCAATATACTGCTGCCCAAAAATCAATTTTGCTTCTTCCTAAATAATACTGTTTGAGGAATATGTGTACTAAATTTCAGACCAAAAAGCCATATTTAAGGAAACATGCATATTAAAGTAACAAAATATATACTAATGATGTAAAATAGCTCGAAATGAGGATAGTTGCATACATGTTACCAAGCAACAAATATGCTTTATTACGTATAGCACAGGATTATATTCATATGCTTTCATGAAACTTTGCCAGCAATTTTACATTTGTTGCTGCAGTGTGCAAATACTATTTTTGTTGTGAGTAGCATGATTAGAAATGGGAATTGTCCTGTGCAATTAACACTGTAGTGTATGCTAACTTTCATGTAGCATTACATCTAAGGTAAGTTTCTTTTTGGTGTCATGTACTCTTTTTCTTTAAAGTTATGTGAACATGTAAGAGAAATTCCAAACCAAGGGCAAAATTCCTTCTTCCTTAGTATTGGACCACTGCCCTCATCTCTCTTAGTTGAGCTTATCACATAGTATATCAGGTATATTAGTAGACAATTTTGCCAAAGACTTCTTGCAAGCAATATCAATAGTTTTCTCGTGTCATGTTCTGGTACGGTACACAGAAATTAACAACTGCTGTTTCCATGCAATTGATTCCACTATCAGTTTGTTACCATAAGCAGAAGTAATATTTCAGTGCAGTTTACTCATTTTTAGAACTTTTGTAGCAGTTAAGTCATTGATATTACATCTTATCTACATTACCGTTATTTAAGATCAACTCAAGTGTCTGTCTGCTTGTGTATGCAATTGAAATCTAGATGATGTTTTCAGCATCTTAAGTGTTTCATGTTATCTAAAAAAAAACTATTATTATTCACTGGATTTTAAGTTACACACTAATTGAAATTTTACTGTACTGTACTATATGAATTTTTGCTCTGCTAGAAGTAAATTGTTCAGCACTTGCCCTAACAACTAGTTGTAGTCCTTATACACAATCATCAGCCTCTTATAGTCTAGTGCAGTGGTTCCTAGTGGGAGTGGTACTGCCCACTGATGGGTGAAGAAGAGATCATATGGTCCAGGGCAAATTTAGGGAATGTTGAGGACTGTCAACCCCTGCTTTCCACTATTATATCTGGTTTTAAGGGTTGCATCAAAGAGTTTTTAATTGAATTCTGATGATTATATATAACCAAGAGATGATTTAGCAAAGCCACGAAAGTTATTAGCTAAGAAAAGAAACAGATAATCAGTAGGGAAATATGTCGATTTAAGATTGCTGATCAGCAATGAGGCACCAAATATCATAAAATTAGTGTCATTAAACAGTTCAGTACTCTGATTAATGACTTTTTTCATAATAAGTGTTTGTTAAACTATAAACAATATACCAGCCCTGTTAATATCTTTTAATAGAGTAATTTTAAAACTCTGTCTTGTTTTTCAATATGATACACATTTCGCCAAAGAGGGGTGACATCGAATGACTGTTTCAAAAAGTGGGTTATGAACCACAAAAGTTGGAACACATTGGGTTACATTGTTTATTACAGGAAGAGGAGTCATCACCTTTATATTAAAAAAAGAAACCAAGCCATATAATTTTTGAAAAAGGAAGAGATAGGGCAAAAAAAGTTGGGAACCTATAGTCTAGTATCTCCCAGCTTAAGACAGTTTTCAAATCATTTACTGACTTTGATCTATGGTGATGTCTACAAACCAATCTAGTGACCTATCTTTGCACATCCTTAGCTTCTGTATTTGGTGATTGTATTGTGGATCACTCCCGGTTCACCATACTCCACCACCAAGAGCCTTGTTTCCTCACTTCCTTGGTATCCTACCTGCCAAATGCAGTTCACCAACACATAGAATAAGATTTTGTCATTTTATACCTCTTAAAGTCTGTGTACTAAATAAGTTTACTTTTTAGGGTTCCATACCTCCTGAGTAAAAGATGGAAACCTTATTTCTTCATCTTTCTTTCACACTCTTATAACTTCTGAATCCTTTAACATTAAAATTTTTAATTGGATACTACTTTAGTTCTTACTAACCTTAATCAAAACATCATGTGATGTAAAAATCATTATAGGTGGCATAGCAAGGCTTGAAAAAAAAAATTCTTTTCAGAAATCTTAATGGGGTATCAAAACTTGGAATCCACAAACTCTAAAAAGATTTACATTTTCCATTTTATTCCATAATTTGTGGAAACTATTGCTGAAAAATAATTTTAAAAGAATGCCATTGTCCCCCTCTTTTATTTTCAAAACTACTAATCCAAAAAATCTTTCAAAATTAAATTACATGTTAACTACTAAGCGATACACGAAAACTATAGTAATATTTCTAGAGTTTTTCACAAAATAATCAAGTGAGTGATTTTAATACATCAGCAGACACAAAAATTGTATTCATCATTTGATTGAGATGTTAATGAATTGTATAGTAAATGAGCCTTGGAAATACATTTTTTTTAAAAAAAAAAGAATGTATCCTCATCTTTGTCTTCTAATACTAATTACAGTGCCAGAATTTTTCTTTTGTATCATAGTTTTTTACTAAATCCAAACCTTGATGTGAGGTGTCCTTCACTTTCTTTCTTCTTATATATTTTGAAGAACTGAGCTGGATCAGTGTAGGAGGTAAATAGAATCTAAATAAAATCTTAAGAGAGGAGCAAAATGAAGAGTTTTAAATATGTAGGTGGAAAAAAAAAAAAACACACGAATAGGGAGTAGAGATAATGTAGCAATCTGTGTTGCTGTTGCATTTAAGGTAGGATATTGTTTAAACTATGCTTTCCATTAGCTGTAAGAGAACATGATATGCTCTAGAAACATGCACACTAACATCAAAGAACCTTTACAAGGTCCAAGTCAGTGAAATGAAACTTCTTAGAACTGCTCTTCAGAAAATGAGACAAGTAAAAAAATATTAGATCAAATCTAGAGTTAAATGAATCTGTGGAATAAAGTGTATCAGACCTGATGTATGAATGGATGTAAAATTTTCTAATTGGTCAGTTGCATTGTGTTTATGGAGAAGCCTCTTCTAATCTAGATGTTACATTGGACAGTGAATAGAACCACTTCTGTTCTTAATATTTATGAACAATCTTTGAGGCAATATTAGTAACAGTTTGAAATGTTCACTGATGATAGTCTTCTATAGAAAACCGTCTCTAAAGACCTCGCTGTTGAGAGACGTAAAGCAATTTAAAAAAATAATAATCTATAGAATAGTTATGAATTCTGATAATTGCTTAGAAACTTGGTGTGGTCTGTATGTAATGTCACTGAATTACAAAAAGTGCAAGGCAACTTGGAACACTAACAAAAAGAATCCATTTGATCAGAAGTACACAGTAAGCAGTCCAGTTATCAACATGGTTGATTCCCTGGTGTATTTGGGTATAACAGTGCAAAGCATTAAGAAATGAGACCTGTGTAAAACTGGCACAGGTACAGCTAGACTGGTTCATAAGTGGAATTTTGAGAACTGTGACTCAACATTCAGAGGAGATAGTGTACAAAAGTTTCATGTGTCCACAATTGGTATATTATTGTGCTATTTGGGATCCGTACGGCAAGGGATTGATTGACAGTACCGGGCATGCGTAAAAAAGAAAAGCTGCTCGATGTGACTGCTTGCCACAGTCACTATGAACGTGTCACAGAATTGATATGTGGATTGGGCTGGAATTGCTTACAGACAGACACAGGTTTCTTTCGAATTTACGCCAAACATGTGGACATCAGTTTTCATTTAAGAGTGCGATGAAATAATTCGTGCGCTAAGATATTTAGGTCATAACAGGAGAGATAATGTTAGAGAAATGAGATGTTTAACTGATGCTTATATGAATTCCTTCTTCCCTTGTGCCATTCAAGATTGGAATGCACAGTGTAAAGGTAAGTTTTGATGCCATCCAAGATTTTATTGATTGCAGGATATAAATGTAAATTATAATGGTGCAGAAGAAGCAGTAGTTGTGAAATTCGTTGTGTTTTAGATTTTTACTGTGGATGTTATGATTGTTGAAGTTATAGTTTCTGTGAAACCCCTTTTAAAGTGGAAGTTGAAGATTCAATACACATAACACAGCCTTTGGGTGGAATTTAGGATATTTAGTTTTCTTGTTTTCATTCTAGAATGCTTTGAGTGCAGTATAAGTTTATGGCAAAGAAGGGATGTAATTCCATATTTTATGGTTCTTTATTTTGCAAAATTGAATGTTTATGTTCATTTCATGGATTGGGTTTCAGGATTCAGAAGGAACTGGCTGAAATAACTTTGGATCCTCCTCCAAACTGCAGGTATACTCATTTACATGTTTTTGATGAAAAGTATTGTTTTAGAAGTTTCTGATTTTTTTTTTTAAATGTACTTGTTAATTTGTAGTGCTGGTCCAAAAGGAGACAATTTATACGAATGGGTGTCAACAATATTGGGTCCTCCAGGCTCAGTTTATGAAGGAGGAGTCTTTTTTTTAGATATTCACTTTACTCCAGAATATCCTTTCAAGCCTCCAAAGGTATGCATACATAAACTGTTTAAAGTGCAGATATTTTGCTGTACGTGATAAATTTGTTTTTTAAAATTAATTTTATATGTACTTTAATCACTCCTGTTACAGATCTGAACACACTTTAAAATGCAAACCCCCCCCCCTCCATTTTTTCCCTTGTTTGTCTCAAACTAACAAGTGAAATGTCTTATTACTTGTGCAATTAAAAATTTAGATACTGTCATTAAAATTATTGCCCTCGTCTTATTGTTTCATGCTGTAGTAGATGGTTTTGGAATAATGTAAAATGGTTTTGCTGTTATAAAACTACAGCTGAAGCTAGTTATTCAATAAACATGAATGAAAGTTTGTTAATTACAAATTATTTCAGGATTTTTTACTGCGCCATCATGGTTCATCTCAATGGATTCTTTTTAAAATTGCTTAGAATTTTCTCATTAAACTGTAATAAAGCCGTTGCATGACTTCCAGGTGATAAGGGTTCATTGTATTTTCGGTTTTGTGCTGAAGAGCTTTTTCGCTCTCCCTCATTGGTATTGTCTCCCAAGTACAAGCCAGCCATACACAGCTTAGATGACATTCTTTTATTCTTTGGTGTCTCTGTTACCTTGCCCTTAAAGACTTTGGTGTCGGTGAATACCATGGATATGACCAGCAAGTAAACTATGTTCTCCCTTTTCACTAGTCAAATCTTTACGGTATACAGTCCTGAAAATAGTGTGTTACACGCTTTCCTTTGACTATTTCAATGTCTGTTTAATCATTTTTTTATGACTCTGTAACATCTGAAAGAAAGATGGAACGTCCTTGGCTTCACTCATTTGTCTGTCCATCTGTAACTTAAGAAATCTGCAATTGTGGCATAAAATTTGGAAATAATGATGAGAGGTGAAAATAATTATAAGGGAGTTAGTGGAGAACTGAAGGAAAAATTTTCTTCAGGCAATTTTCATGGGTCTTAAATGGAAGTTGACTGTCGACCCACTAATGTTTGGATTTTTCTTTTTATAGTGCACATTATACAACCTTTGGAAAAAAAACCAACCTCGCTCCTTTAATTTAAACACTACTAAATAAAATTCTTTCAAAATTTTGCATTGTGCTGTCTCTTTAAGTTTATAGAATAACTACTGGATTTAATTTTCATAAAATATTTTTTACACATTTTATACTTTACCGCATCATTTCTCAATCATTCAGAAAATTTAACCGTTACAACTGTAAACGGGTCAATAAAATACTTTAATTCTTCTAAGCCCGATTTAATTTTCTTCAACTTATTTCATTATTTAGAAGGAAAAGAAAGCTAAAATATTCTGCTACTCACCAAAGTTGAAAGGAGGACAGCAGTGGGGAAAAAAAGAAAAAAGTTTCAGGGTATGACCTTATTTAAAAAAAAAAAAAAAAAAAGAATCATGTGACAAAGCTCATGTAGGGCCCATGAATAACTCAAATGAATGGTTGTTTTGACTGTTATGGTGGGGATAAAATGAAATCAGAAAGAGGCATGTAAAATAGTTGAATATTTAGAAAATAAGGTAAACTTCCATGTATATAACTAAGGAAGGATAGGGAAATTTGACCCAATACTTACCACAGATGGAGGCAGCTGGGACGATGAACACTAAAAAAAACAAACACAAGAGAAGGGCAATATTATGGCCTACAACCATATATGTGCAGAAGTGAGACACCACGTGAAGTCTGATAAGTACACAGAGACCGCCAACTGGTGAATGGCATCGCTGGCGTGGATGGTACTGGTGGGGGGGGGGGGGGGGGGGAGCTCAAATATTGGCTCGATACTGTAGACGGTATACAATCATTGAAACAGGTAAATCAACATAACTGGGTGAGAGTATATATATTTACCAGGAAATATTAGGAGCTAATTAATTAATGGATTTACAAAAAAAAAAGGGATGGCAAAATGAACCACCACTTACCTTAGATGATGGTATCATGGGGTGAACTCATAAATAAGCACAAAACTCAGGAAAAACAATGAACAGGAGAAAATCAAGGAGGGAAGGTGGTGGTGGAGGCAATTTCACAGAACGACCGTTAGTCAGGAACATGGTGGGGGTAAATTTAAACAGAGGACAGGAAGAGGAGGACAGTGAATTGGAGCTAGTACCTGAGCGATGCAAACTGTTGCAAAAAGTGCAGAAAAATATATTAAAATGTTCATAACATAAATTTGAGAAAGTAAAAGTAAATAAGTCAACAAAATAAAATTGAGAAAATATAATGATAATAATAAAAGAATCTATGTAATTAAACATCACCTCTGGTATGTGGTGGTTCAATTTACTGTAGACAGTGGGTATGGAGGCAAGTAGAGGATAGAGGGAAGGGAAAGTACTAACTGGGTATTATCTCAAATTGACACCAGGAGGTTGCCTTATGCCTAGTTTGTATTGGTAGGCAAGTTCCCACCTGAGTTCAGAGCAGCTGTTGCTGTTTGGGAGGACTCTGATAGCATGGACCGTGAAACAAGAATTGAAATTATTAGTGACATGGGAAATGGCATGGATAGCTACTGGATGTTTTGGATTCCGAGTGAAAACTGTCCGACGGTGGCCATTCATTCTAATGGCTAACGGATTGATAGACAAACCTATGTAGGAAGCCAGGCAGTGTTTGCAGGTTAGCTGGTATATTACGTGGGAGGTTTCACAGGTGGCGTGTCCTATGATAGGAAACATCTCGCCAGTGATAGGGTTGGTGAAAGTGGTGGAGGCATGGTGAATGTTGCACATCTTACAGCGAGGTCCATTGCATGGGAAGGATCCTAGGTGCTGTCTGATGGGACGAGGAAGACTGTGTTTGTGAACTAGTAGCTGGCTGGGGTTGGGAGGCCTGCTCAAACAAGTTCTGGGAGGGCCCGGGAGGATTTTTGGAAGAATGGATCTCATTTCCTTGAAGTATTTCCTATACATTTTATTGCCACAATATGCTCGTGACCAACCGGACACTGGGTTTAATGCTGAATGTTTGTTGTAACTGTGACACATCCACAATTCTTTCAGAGTGCTGGTAGTTTTTTAGAAATCTGATTTGCTACCTTGGTGAATGCTAACTTTAAGCTCTGGTACCAACATTGTACTCAAATCAGGGCATTGTGTTCATTTTCTAAAAGGAAGCATAAGTGTCTCAAACAGGAAGCCGAAGAAAATGAGACTTGTTTTTTTTTGGGGTATGTAAAATTATGAAGTACCTAATATAATTTTCAAGATAAATAATAACTGTATGAACCAAAAATATACAAGTAAAAAATCCTAACAAATCGATAATACAAACATCGTTTGGTCCTAGTTAGTTGGTGCTTTACTATACTTGTAAAACAGGGAAACGTAATTGTTATTTTATGAACTTGACATATCCTAAACCTTTGTTAACAAGTAACTTTTAAGAATAACTATATAAGAGATCTACAGCTAGTTCATTTCCATTTGTCAATTTTTTTTGTTACTATCGTTTTAATTACTTGTGCCCTTGATGAATTGAAAATGTTACTTTGGTCAAACTTTGCATGTTAGGTGTTTGTGAAATATATATTTTCATCAGTAAAGGTACTGCACTTGTTGGGTTGTTACCCAGCAAGTTTACATTGCTGACATACTCTGCTGTAACTTTGTGAATAACTGGCTGTGCAGTCTCTAGAAATTATGATGGTCCTATTTGTATTCCTAATCATATCAAAGTCGCCAAAAAAACCTGGTATGTTAGAATGTTTCCTTCAAACATCTTGGCCATAGTCCTTGCCATTCCTTAGACCCAATCTGTCTGCACTGCAATGGGGGGGGGGGGGGAAACGCAGGAATTTGTCACTGCCTATCTTATTGTCACCTTTTAGTCAATTGACTGAATGTTATTTACGTTTATCAGATGATTTCTGCTTTCACCAATACCTTTTACTTGATGCTTGAAATTAAGGGAGCGTGCACAAACCACGTAGCTCCATTTTGGCCTCCTGTGAACCCCCCCTCCCCCCCACGTAGCCCTACGTGGCTTTTGCCTATACCCCCCCCCCCCCGACGTAGCACGTAGCTTTTTTCCCTTTTCATTCCAGAAGGCATTTTGTACTGTTTTCTCTTGTCAGACTATTGTAAATTACATCCGGAGATAATTAACTGCGGGAAATAAATATTCACATGCTGTTGTGAGTTCAGTTCCTCATTTTAAGTATGAAAAATGTTAAAAAAGGAAAGCTACGTGGCCTGGCTCGGAACCCCCCCCCCTCCCCCCTTTCCCCACGTAGCCCAGCATAGCCTTCCAGCTAACCCCTCCACACCCCCCCCCCCTGGACCGAGCCACGTGGTTTGTGCACGGTCCCTAATTGTTTTGTCAGATTGCAACATCACAATAAATAATATATGAACAAATAAAACATCTTTTTTTCATCACTAAATATTTTGCGTATCAGAAAGAAACACTTTAATACAAGTACAGGCATAGTACTGCCGAATTACATAATGATGTTGATGATCCCTTTTTTCAAGTTAACAGAAGGGGATTTTCACCCGAAATATTATTTTTTCTTTGTTTGTGTGTTGTGTTGCTGCTGCCTTCCTCCCTTCAACTTTGGTGAGTGTTGGATGTATTTTCTTTTTTCATGTAAATATTGCCTCGCGGCATTTCTTTCCTTTCATTGTTACCTAAAATGAAATAAATGTTATTTGCTGTGAAAATCTCGCATCTATCTCTAAGGGACCGTGCACAAACTACTTGGCTCGGTCCAGGGGGGGAAGGGGTTAGCTAGAAGGCTACGTGGGGGGAGGGGTGGGGGGTTCCGAGCCAGGCCACGTAGCTTTTCTTTCATAACATTTTTCACAGTTAAAATGAGTAACTGAACTCACAGCAATGTGAATATTTATTTCCCTCTGTTAATCGTATGTAATTTACAATGGTCTGTCAGGATAAAACAGTGCAAAATGTCTTCTGGAATCAGAGGGGAAAAAAGCTGGGGGGTGGGGGGGGGGGGGTAGAGGCAAATGGCACGTAGGGCTATGTGGGGGGAGGGGGGTTCACAGTAGGCCAAATTGGAGCTACATGTGGTTTATGCACGCTCTCTAATTACTGTTAAAATGATGCATGGCAGGCCAAAAGGTAAGTGTGTTGTCACAGGTGTTTTAATGGATATTTTCTTTAAAAATTTCTTCGGTTTACTAAAAAAAACTGGGATATATTTATTAAACTTTCAAAAGAAATAACAAACTAGTTCCAGGCAAATTGGAATTTACCTCAGTTTTTTTACTTCAATTCAAATTACTGCCAGTTCAATGAAAAATTGTAAACTGTAGCTGTATATTTATGATGAACGAATGTAAGCTTTCTCGGTGTGTCAGTTGTTTAAAATCTTCCAAGGCTTTCCACCGAGGTAGGGCGTCAATGTAGGGCGATGTTTCAAAGCCTGCCTCAGCACTTGATGGAGCCGGAGGCAGGCTTCAAAACGTCGCCCTGCATTGACACGCAACCTCAGTGGAAAGCCTTAGAAGATTTTGTATATTTATGGTCATTTATTGTTCAGATAATCACAGATACAGCAAAAAGGCCTCCTGTATAGATACAGAATTTATCAAATTTTCTGATGTACCTTATAGGTGCTAGATGTTTCTCTTTGTTGACACAATAGACATCAATACCGTATTGAAATTCCCATAGCCATCCAGTGTCGTTAAACTTGGTGTAACAAGCATGGATTGTTTTGTTTGTAGGTGGTTCTATTTGATATTTAGTAAAAAAAATTCTGATGCGCCATCACAACTGACTTTAGTGAATTCTAAGACTTGGAATAATTTCTGTTCACCACTGAAATCCACTCTGATGGCTAAATCAGGCAATAAGCCAAGGTGTCTTTTGTAAATTGAAACTTTGACAGATTCTGTATCGATAAATTGTAACAATTTTTGCTGTATCTGTCATAGCCATTGTACATTAAATGTCAAAAATCCCTGAGAGATATGAATCATCCTGAACTTAATTTCTGTGGTATGATAGCTTGGATGACAGTGATCAAATTATGCACTGCGGATGCAGATTAGTTTTATGAAATGTATGCAGTTTTTTTCTGGAGTCTAAAGCCCTAGCCCTCCATTGATTATACTAGCTGCTTTAAATTAATGCTGAATTTTGTATTTATGCGAAGAAGGTGATATCAAGCCATAGTAATCCAGATATGACAATTGCACCGTTAATCTAAAACAATTTTAAATACTGAACTTGTATCAAATTCTCCATCAGACTGCTCCATTAAAGATATATAGATTTGATGTGTTATCGTTTCTTTATTCAAGAACATTAAAAATGAAAGTTATTCATGTGGGATAAATTAACCTGTAATCCTTATAAATATAAGAACCTGAAGAGATTTTTAAACAAAAACTTATTCATAGGCAAGAAAAAATAAGTAGAGATGTTTTTGAACTCAATCTAAATACATACAGGTACTTATTATAAACAATATAAAGTCGTCATCAACACAAGTAACTGAAATATTGTTTGGAATGAAAACATATTCATAGAAGGAAAACTAAAAGTAGTGAAATTTGTAATATGCAGTGAAACCTTGTTCTATAAGCAGTAGGCTCCAGTGTTGTTTGTTGAAACTCGGCACCCTGAGCTACTAAATCATCTTCAGAAAAATCCTGAAATGAGTCGCTGCTGATTGGATTATACTCATCAAGTTCAAAAGCCTCTTCTTTCTCACCGAGTGTGGTGGTGTAATGGCAGAACCTGAAGAGATTTTTAAACAAAAACTTATTCATAGGCAAGAAAAAATAAGTAGAGATGTTTTTGAACTCAATCTAAATACATACAGGTACTTATTATAAACAATATAAAGTCGTCATCAACACAAGTAACTGAAATATTGTTTGGAATGAAAACATATTCATAGAAGGAAAACTAAAAGTAGTGAAATTTGTAATATGCAGTGAAACCTTGTTCTATAAGCAGTAGGCTCCAGTGTTGTTTGTTGAAACTCGGCACCCTGAGCTACTAAATCATCTTCAGAAAAATCCTGAAATGAGTCGCTGCTGATTGGATTATACTCAAGTTCAAAAGCCTCTTCTTTCTCACCGAGTGTGGTGGTGTAATGGCTAGCGTTCTGGCCTCGAATTCGGGAGGACGGCGGTTCGAATCCCCGTCCGGGCATCCAGATTTGGGTTTTCCATGGTTTCCCCAAATCACTCCAGGTGAATGCCGGGATGCTTCCTTCAAAAGGCCATGGCCGAATTCCTTCCCATTCCTTGCCCCCCATCCTTTCCCGTCTCTAAAGACCTAGTTGTTATAGGAGACGTTAAGCAGTTAAAAAAAATCATCTTTCTCACTTGATAAGTTTATCAGAATAGCTTATAATTGTTCATCACTTACGGATTTTGATAGATATTCATGCATTTAAAATTTGCAACACTGCCTCTTCAACAAACAAACAAACAAAAAACATGAAGTGGTTACCAAAGAGGACAAGAACAATGCTAATCAAATTTTGTACACTCAATATCAGTGCTGTTTCGGCACTGACTTAATATATGCTAGTCTGCACGTGATGCGTACCTGTGACTAACACCTCGCTAATGGGCAACTGAACACAGATTTGTCATACACAGTCATATGCCATGTATAGAGAGATTCACTGTCCTTTGGTTCATGGCTTTATTAGTGAATTATCTTATGGGAAATGGTTACTCCAGTCTCTCTCACTTTTTTCCTGGATGGATTAATGATTATTCAGGATGCCATCTGACCTCAGTTGTCAGAAATAGTTATGTTTTATCAAGAAAATGATGATAATTTAATAATAAAACAAAGTATACATAGTTTAATAAATATTTTTCCCCTTATTGCAAAACTGAATTTAAACCAACACTCGTTATACACATATGAGCAGCTGATTGTTAAAAAAATGACCTAGGATGAAATTAAAATCGAAATGGAAATTAGATCTCTAGGTGAAGACTGAACATGATATAGTAATATTTTTATATTAAGTTGGGGTCTATAATTTAAAACTAAATCACTTGTGACACAGTGGAAATTTTTCCATGTGTAACTGAAGTTAATTTGTTTAATAACTCTGCTTATGTTATAACAGTTACATCCCTGACTCTTCTTCTGGAACTGTGATCCAATTAAGGGAATCAGTATTTTTGAAAATAATCCGTAGTCAGTGTTAAATTTGCACCATGCTGATTTTTTTTCTTTTCTGGAAGTATGTAGTGACGGAGTTACCTGAAGAAATTTGTAGATGAGTATTTAGCACAGATGAAAGTTATTTTCTGTAAATTATGTGAAACAAAGTGACTTCAACAAGGCTATTTAAAATTTAATTTCCCAATGGTGCAGCGAGTTGTAAGCCTTCTGGCTAATTATGGATGTTGATTATCAGAAAAGTCCCTTACTCGACACACACACATATTCATTGATCAAATAAAAAGGTTCTTTATGCCGCGGCCGCCAGGTTTAGGTACTACCGTTCATCGGGTTACTAAATGATAAGCTCACATACTTTATAATGGACAGATATACCAAACTTTATTGAGTTCATAAACTTACTCTTTCACACCAACGGAAAATACCACCACCAAATCAATATTTAAATAAGGAATCAGACTCCTTTTCCGAGAATTGCAGACTCGTGGGACAAGAGGAATTAAATTGCACAAACTCCCACACTCTCCACAGTACTCATAACACGTCCACAGTCAGGGGCGGATCCAGGATTCTGTTTTGGGGGGGGGGGCTTGGCTTGAGTGAATTTTGGTTCAGAGGGCTTTGGGGGGGGGGGCCTTGAGTCGGGAAAAAGGTAGTATTTATAGCCTCCTCGGGCCTCAAATCCGTAGAGCTAAAAAAAAAAAAAGGTCTCAAAACTACAATGTCGGGGGTGGACCAAGATACCTTTGGGGGGGGGGCTTGAGCCCCCTAGCCCCCCCCCTGGATCCGCCCCTGTCCACAGTCACTTGAGGTCGCTGCACTCCATGCGAAACCATTAATATAACACATTACTAGTTTCCACGTTACACTCCGCCAAATCTTCTCGTCTTTTCACAATTTCTATAATTACGACCGAAATGTTCCCGCGTCGACAACTAAACTTGACGGCGGTCAACGATGCACACCCCAAAGATAGCCCCACACTGGCTTACTACGCCGGCCACAGATACTCTTGCATGGCTCTGACGTATGTTATGTTACAGAGTGCACGGAAGCAATTATGCTGTCTACACGAAAGTGACACTGCTATATAAAATAAATGATGAATAATTAATTGAGCATTTTTAGTGTATAGTAAATCTAAATGTCTGGTCATATTTTCACGTTTTGCTCATATTTACCCTTTTTTAAGGCCATACCTGCATGTACATTTCCATATAATCACTTCACACAATTTCATCCGGTTCCATTATAACAGTGAAAATCGTTGGAGTAGATGAAAAGGTGATTTATTGGGTAGTGCACTGGGACAATTGTTATTCATTATTAATGAATACTTGGGTTTAATGGTTTTCAGTCATAAGTTATGTTGTTTGCAGATATCATTATGGCATATAATAGAATCAAATTGGGAAAAAGCTGTGAACAGCAACAGAGTGACCAGAACAGGATATCTAGCTGGGTAGGTCAACACGGAATGAAGATAAATACTGATACAAGTCAGCTTATTAGGTACACAGATAATGAACTAAAAGCTGTTTAAATGTAGGAAAGGGAAGGGTTGCTTCTTTAGGCCTTAAGGGTAAGTAACTTGACATAACTTTGGATAATGGGTCAGGTCACATTAGATTGTGATAGAAGAGGTTTCAAAAATCTTTCATTTATTGGAGATGATGATGGAGGGATGAATGAGAGAAGTGAGGAAAATACCCTTGGTTATTCCATTGGTAGAGTCTGGTGGTGTAGTATTGAACCCATATTTAGATATCAAATACAGTAGTAAGAGACAGTGCAAAGAAGAGCAGCTACATTTGTTTGTAGAAAGTACCAAAGAACACAATCGGTAAATATGATAAAGGAACACGATTTGGATTAATTGGAAGACATGATGAGGGTGAAGAGTGCTGAAAGTGTACACAGGATTTATTTGGTGGTGAAGCTTGGAATGAAATTGGGAGTAGGACTTGGAGGGGTAAAAGACCAGGAACACAGGCTGGCACTTGATTTCAGGAGCAGAAAATTAATTGCCAAGGAAAGTGCTGAGCGATTTACCAAACACTGAAAAATGACAAGTAGGTTGGTACTCTCAAATCATTAAAGATGATTAAAATATATATATATATATATAGAGAGAGATATAGATTGTTTGGAAACAAAGGCGCTGAGAGCGGATATATTAGACATTGGGATAGGAGAAAAACCACCGCTTACCAAAGATGAGGGCTCCAGCGGCGTCAAAACACGAAACAGGTGTTGGGGAAATTACCACCAGAGCATATGATCCATTCCATTTAAAATCCATTAGCATGGGGAATTTAGGTTACATAAAATGATTAATATTTGGCATGATAAATCCTTGTATGTTTTCTTGATATATGTGCCATTACAACCTGCAAATTTTCATTTATACATAAAGCTAGTATTGTTAAACAGTGTTCACATGTCTCATACTATAAATTGTATTGTTATGGTACATAGCTGTACTCTGTTAATACTAAACATAGTGTCAAGAATGATATATAGTTCTCAAAAGTATATATATATATATCTTCTATCTGTACAGGTGACATTTCGTACCCGTATATATCACTGCAATATTAATAGCCAAGGAGTTATTTGTTTAGATATTCTGAAAGACAATTGGTCCCCAGCACTTACGATATCTAAAGTGTTGTTGTCTATTTGCTCACTTCTTACTGACTGCAACCCAGGTAAGTTACATTATTTGTTTATTCAGTTTTCTTTGAATTTGTCATTTAAAATTCCAGTTTGTCATCCATTTTGTAAAAACTATGGTTCTAATAAATATGACCATTGCAACTGGAATTGATGTGTAAACTAAAATTAAAAATGATGTGGCTGTTTGATATGCATTAGGTTCTCTCAGGTTTACAGATTTGCCTTGTTCCTCTTTGAGCACAATATCCATCTGCATTGTAAATAAACTTTGCATTAAAAATTTTGATTGGCAAAACATTATACAGCTCAAACTAACTTAAATCTTATGATATTTCCATTACTGATACTTCAGTATTCACTTTGGTATGTTGTGAATTCAGTATGGGACAGTGATGAAAGTGGATGGTATAGATGTTTGAAACTCCAAGCAACAGCTGATTATAGACCCTAAGTATTAATTTCTCGTCTCACCATGTATCAACTATAGTGCCTGTTAAAAAAAAAGTGAAGCACTCTTACTCGCCAACAATAGTCATCAAGGGTAGAGCAGAACCGCAATTTATTGCTGAACGGAATGTGACACCATTCGTCGTTCTCGTTCACGGCACCACTCCAAATGCAGCCATTTGTGTTGTGTTGTCAATGGCACAGTGGACAGTGGTTCTGTAGTCCCACCAATGACACATAATGTTGCAGGGAGTTTATTACCCGTTCTCGGATGACAGGTGCAGAGGTGAAGCGTTTATGATGTGCTTGTAGCACAATGACGATCCTCCATTGCGGTTGTCACACGAGGTCGATGGCATCCTGCATGACGAATATGCCTGCCCTCACATTCCCATGCAGTCTGATATTGGGTCTCTGTCACATATGAATGCACCACAAATCTGTATATTGCGTGATTTGACCATCCTGCCAAATGGAGATCCACAATGAGACACATTTTAAACTGTGAGATTCTGATCACGCTGTGTCACGTTAGTATGCGGCATCTGTGTCCTTCAGTGATCAATAAACAACTGATGCTATGAACACCCCTTATATATACTAACAGGCCTGACAATAACACCAATGGTGTGTATGAGTACAAAGTTACATTGACATCTGACAGTGTCTTCTGGATGCTTCAGTTATTTTGTCAGCAAGTGAATGTCTCTGAATTTTATTTTGAAGTGTTTAGTTTATCATTGTAATGTCGCATGTAGTGTACTTCATTGCTGATGCAATTAATGTAATCTTCAGTTAAGATGATCAATAGCATGCATTTAGAGCCTTAGTCTTATTAAAGATGGTGTATGATCTGTTTCAATGACAAATTGTCTTATTTCTGTTCCAGCTGACCCTCTTGTTGGCAGCATAGCAACACAGTATCTTCAAAATCGAGAAGAACATGATCGCATTGCCCGACTTTGGACCAAACGATATGCAACGTGATGTGATGGAGTTAATTTTGTGCTTCCAGTGAATATATTTACAAACATTTCTGGCTGGAATGGTGTTTTGTACTTCATCATGGCACCATTACTTCCAGTCTTGAACAAATATTATGTGTATATGCTAAAGCGTCTGTGTGTTTGTGTGTGTGTTGTAGATTTGAACTTTTCAACAAAAAAAATCAAGCATAATCAGTTATTTGAAGCACATCTTCATTAATACAAATTTAGGCAAACAGATAGATAAATATATCGAGGCTTGAGTAGATTGTTTACTGTGATGTGTTTATCTCTGGTACGGTGCTGTAGAGACCATTGATATAAACAATTGTGAATCAAATCCCATACTAGCCTTGCTTATCTATGACTTTATAGTAAGAGAAAGTGACAGGTTTATATGTATGTAAAAAGAAACTTCTGGTAGTAGAACTGTCCTGGTTAAATGTGTTAAAGTGTATTAGAAATAGAACAGAACATCCAGAATTGTTCGCTTGTCTGTTACATTAATGACTTTATCACACGATTAAAGAGGTTTACATTTTCTGAATGTTGGAATGACCAGTTACAGTTGGAACAATGGATGAACCTTCTGTAAGGAAAATAAAACTGAATCTACACTACTGGCAATGATTTGTTTTTACACTCTGTATTTTTTCCTTTTGTTACATAAAAATTGCTAAATTTTTGTATTTTTAGCATACCACTTAAAAATTGTGACTTTTTTAACGTATAGAGTATCATTAAGTACCAAGAAGCTTTTCAAAAATCTTGTGTAATTCTTGTGCAAAATACGTGGCATTTTAATACTGAAATGCACTTTATTAACGTTAAAATTATGGATAATGGCAGCTAGATCCAGTTAAAATGAGTAGTTTCCAATCCGGGTTCTTAATTTTTTTTTTTTTTCCTTTCTGGAATAAAATGGCTGATATTTGTTAATTATTTTAAGTGTTTGTAATTTTGACATTTTGGAACGGTCTTTAAATATCACTTAAGATAATTTATCATTACTGTATTTAAAGGACTGTTAGTTGAATCCAGTTTTCTTAATACATAAGTAAACAGTTTAATTTGTAAACAGTGCACTGGAATTATACTGTTTTTCTTAAAAATATTTAACCTTATGAATTATGGAATTCCCAGAATAATTGTGTTAGATGAGATTTCAACAAGCATATCGACAGTAATATTACAATAGAAATTATGATAATACTGGTTGGAGATTATCTTTCAGAGATGGGAGGGGGGAAATCAAAATGGCTGCTGTACAGAAGTTCTAATAAGGAGACTAAAATACTGGAATTGATCCAGAGGATATGAGGGACCTAATCATGAAAAAAAAGTGTATAGGGGCTGGTGTGAATTATGTTACTACAGGTACACCTGGTATGATGTAAGAAAGGGCTTGACAGCCCTGATCTTGCCAGGCTAAATAATCCTTTAAATAAATAAATGTATTAGAGATAACAGGCTAAGACATTGTTCTTAATATTAGAGTGAATCTGCAGGTTTGCTGTATACCAGAGGTCTGGAAAGTGCCATAGTAGAATTGTTCCACAAAGGAGGGAAGATAAACAGGGTTGAAATTTACAGGCAGATTAGCTTGATAACAGTTGTAGGTAAATTGATGTAAAGATTGATTTGCAATCACATCAGAAATGTCAGTGAGGAAAGAAACTTTGTTTTCAAATTGGCAACATGGCTTTTTAGGCAAGGATATGTGAATCTCAGGTGTTGGGCTATATGCAAGATATTTTTGATGAAATGGATAAGGTAGGTCAAGGTGATAGTGACGCATTAGATCTCTCAAAGGCATTTGGCAAAGTAAGCCATAAAATGAGAAACATGATT
This sequence comes from Vandiemenella viatica, assembly GCA_031002005.1. Lineage (NCBI taxonomy): Eukaryota > Metazoa > Arthropoda > Insecta > Orthoptera > Morabidae > Vandiemenella > Vandiemenella viatica. Next base: position 48,767,355 of record JARYHS010013631.1, read on the forward strand.
TTAAAAAAAATAGGAGGCAATGAGAACTGATTTGATAGGTAGAAAAGGAATTCTTAAAATATATGAAGAAGAATCGTGGCAAAATCAAAGAGGAAATACAAATGGGAGTGTCCCAGGGTGGTGACTGGAACCTTTGCTGTTATCTACTCTAATGAATATTTGTGCTGATGAAGACATTGTTGGTTACAGATATAATGTTTTATAATAGGATTAAAATTAGGAAAGGAGTGATGGTTTTGTATAATGGTTATAACTAGACCTCAGATTTATAGATTCTAAAAATCTTATTTTTGGTGCCTAAAATAAGATTTTTAAATTCTAGAAATCTTGTTTTTAATTGCTTGAAATAGGTTTTCTTCCGATGCAAAATATGTTCTACAAATGTCAAAATAAGCTATCAAAATCGTGGTTATTATATCTATACAAAATCATCAATACACATTTGTTAATTTAAGATATAACATGGAGACACGTAATTCAACAGAAACAAGTAATATTTTTAAAATAATATGGATTGATAATGAGCATATCCCTTGTTTTTGTTCTTTCAAGGCATCAGTTGCAATAAGAGGAGAAAATATTTATATCCCCAAAATATATTTAAAAAAAATAAAATTAATCAGTTTAAACCACAAAGTATCTAACACAGCTGCTGAAAAAAAAAAATATTTAGCACATTACACAATTTTTATCTACTTTCCAAATTATTTATTTACAATTGAATTTGAGTAACACTAACAAACAAACTACTCGGTTGTTTATCGAGCCTAGTTCTATGGTATGTTGATTTCAATAATTGTTTGATCTTCAAATGTGATTAAATACTTGACGAAATTTGTTATTTGCATTCACAGTAAAATAGTTGACAGGCTTTACCAGTTTTTGGGGATTGCACCACCCAGTATTTGGAGAGAAGTGGCTGTGAACAAGGAGAGGATAAAAGTAGAACAGGAAAGCGCTCGCCCACTACACAGCCATACACCACCAGCCCAGAGACTCGAGTCCAGGAAAAGCTTCCTGAGAACATCGCAGGAACTAATTGGGTCACCTGAAAAGGCATAAGTACTGTTATGGAATATGAAGGTCCCTAACATCTCTGAACCACTGACAGTTGCAGAGCTCTTGCCTCCTGGTCACGCAGAGAACTGGAATGTCTGGCAGTCCTTAAATCGATTGTGAACAGGAGTGGGCAGGTCCAAGGAAAATCTAGTTTATACTGATGCTACCAATATTAAGTGTGAGTGTGGTGAGGACCAAACGATGGACCATATGCTCGAGTGCCCTATGTGCCCATCATCCTGGAACAAAGATGACCTGTATCAAGCGACACTGAATGCACCTGAGCAAAATGTTTTGAAAACTTAATTTGTACAATGTATTTAAGTGTGTATTTGATGTGTATGATTCGAGAATAATAATAACGGTAAAATAAAAGGATACTGCTCTCCAGGACCATATTTTTCACAGTAAATCATGAGCGTTTCTAAAAGATTTTCCATCGCGAAACTGTTGCTTGTCTATCAACACTAAATTGTAAGCTGAAGACAAGTGTTCCCCCATCGATGTAACCGAAGTGTACTTGGTATAAGATCCGAGGGGATGTTACATTAAACTTTAGTCAATTCACCATTTAAAACATCAGCTACAGTGCAAAATTTGGAAATCTTGAAGTTTTGAGAAATACTTTATGAAGTTTATCGCGAATCTTATCCACAGCAGGACCAGAGCAATTTGATTTTCTCTTTTAACGTCATCTATTGAATCCAATTGCTGGTAAATGTTTTCTTGAACACTTGAGAAATAATGTGAGCAAGAAATGTGACAGGTGATTTAAGTAACATGAGAAAATGTTGTATCAGTTAGAATATGTAACATTCTCATCAAGAGGACAAGGTTTCCAGTTTCATCCAGACGATCAGTGTAGTAGGTAATGGCCTGAAGCAATGTTCCCCAGTGGATAACGATAACTTCTGGAGGTAGAGGGATATTAGGAAGTTGTTCTTAAAATATCAGTTTACACTTTCTTAACAGCAGAAACAAGCTTATTCATCCCAGGAAACCTGAGACTTATTCATTGGGTCAAATGGTTTATGGCACTAGCAACAGTTTATATTGAATAAGGAAGGATAAAATATGTTCAACAATTTGACAGCAGCAATCATATAGGTGGCTGCATCAGTAGGTTACTAATGCTTTTTTTTCCCATGCTGTTGGGAAAAATTACTTTGAAGCCAAGTCTTCTGGTTGGTTCTGGTTAGCTGTCTGCAGCAGATCAAATAAAGTGTAGATGGTGCATAAGGATTTAGTTACATAACCTAGGCCCTTCTCATCAATAGAGATGCCAATATTTCTCTTAGCCTTCTCAATGTATCTACATAAGGTATCCAAATAGTTCTTCCTCAGTATTGATACTGTTGGAATGCTGCACTGAAAATATTTCTGCAGGAAGTAGTTAATGACTGTTCTGAAAAGCATTGAAGGGTGGATTTACCTTCGCATTAAATTTATTTTTGTGTGTTTCATTTGATATACCGGTATGGATAGTCAGGAGTGACTGCTCTAACTTTGATTATCGGTTATTTGTTACGTGGCGATACCGCATGCACTGGCGACGGCGGACGTGACGACGACGTGACGTCACCGTGACGATCCGTACAGTCACAGCTTGTAAACATGTCACTATCGGGACCGCACGGAAATGTGGGGTTTCTTGGGCGGGGAGAAGAGGGAAAAATATGCGTATATTACAAATGTTACTAACGGGACCACACGGAAAAGTGGGGTTATTCCTTTTAGTGCTATTGTGACCGAGCGTAGCGAGGTCACAATAATTTAAAATTGTACAATATCAACCTAAGCTGATATCCCGAAGGTGAATCAGATGCAGGCGGCCGCTGGTAAGCGGCCGCAGATGTCCGATAACACAACCAGATGTTCAGTGTTTGATGTGTTATCGGATTTCTGCCGCTTATTGCCTCTCATTTCTGTAAAACACCGTATAAAATATTTTACGAAACGATACCGCGAGTGCACATTTATTTCCTGTGTGACATATGTTTACAAGCTGTAACTGTACGGATCGCCACGGTGACGTCACGTACGCCGTCGCCAGTGCATGCGGTATCGCCACGTAACAAATAATATCTGCCCTATATTTAAACCTTCTGCATGGTTAAATTTTTATTTTCTTTCACGGGACACCTAAAAATAATAATAATTTGATTAAATAACAAAGTATTATAATTAACAGATTCCACAAATGTTATTTTTCTCCATTACTTGAAATACTTTGACCTCAATTTTTTTTAAATCCTAAAAATATTTTTTTTCTAATGAAATGTAATTTTCATATTTTAAAAGAAAAAAACTAAAATCCTGTTGTAAAAGAAAATTTATAATTATTTGTGATAAAAACTAATATCTTAACATTTTTGTATGTTCATTTATATCTATAAAAACAACACTAAAAACCATTACACACATAAAAACAAAAATTTGAATGAAAAGGTTATAATCACTATTTTGAATATAACACGGGTCAATAACAAATTTCAGAAAGAAAGCTTAAACTGATCTTAGTTGAACATTATTGAATTTAATAGATTTTAGCTTGTGGGGATAGTGTAAATCAATTTAACAAGAAATGCGGATTTGACAACTATTTCCTACTAACATTTTTTGAATATTTATCTACTGTTTTTACTGTATGTTTATTATTTATAAATAGTTCAATTTCAATGCAGATGGTTATTTTAACATCCTCAGTTTGATCAATAGTTAAACAATCTTCAGATTGTGGAATTTACAAAGGCAATCAAGCATTAATTTTGAACAACCAAATGACAGGATCTATATATTTAAAATCCACATGTTGCAATATATTTGTTTAACAATCTAGTTCTGTCAGCGCAAAATGTTAAATTCGCATTTATTTTTTTTAAAGTAATTTGGTGTTATTTTGATATAAATGCATAGTCTGTTAATAATATAAAAGTTTACAACTAGTGGCTACAATAATGGAGCTACCAGACTTCAGAAAAACCCGGGGCATGCCTTACTGTTTAAATTTCTGACTGGTGCTCAGATTTTGCTAAGATGCCAGTCCTATCTTTCATTAAAACCGACTTTAGATCAATTACACTGTTGAGGTATTATTAATATAATGGTGAAATTGTTCAAAACAGTGTTAAAATTTACTCACCTTGTTATTACTCACATGAACCTCATTAATCCACTGTGTAAAAAAAACTATTTGGAGGGAGGATCTTTTTAGACATCCCCGTGCTTTACAAGCAGGGTTGCCAACGCAAAAGAATTACCCCTAAAATAATGAAAATTAGTGTATAACCCCTAAAACTATAAATGCTATGTTTTTCTTAATAATATTATTTAGTTATAAATTATTAAATTTTTCGAACACCATTTCGTTTTGCTTTAATGGTACCGATTTTTTGATACATTACATTTTTACTTTAAAGAAATTTAACATTTTATTCAGGGGCGTAGCTACTATGGGGCTAGGCGGTGCAGTGCACCGGGGCCCTCACGTTCAGGGGGCCCCCAAGCATACCTCAAGGGGCCCCAAAGCGCACCTCTAGGGGCCCTCAAGCGCAGTTTAGAGGGCCCCACGAGCCTTCACGGCAAACTGGCGACCTTTTTTTTTTTTTTTTTTTTTTTTAGCTCTACCGTCGTCTAAGGGGCCCCTGAGAGTACAAGAGCCCCTCACTAACGGCCCTCGCTGTGCTCAGGGGGGCCCCAACCACTGCTCAGGGGCCCCTAAAGAATAATTCAAGGGCCCTCATCCTCAGTTCAGGGGGCCCCTACCAGCACACAAAGCAAAAAAAAGTCGCCCGTCTGGCCTGAGGGCCCAAAATAAATTTTTTGCACCGGGGCCCTTGTTGACCTAGCTACGCCACTGATTTTATTAGAAGAATTAAATGTTATGCAATGTGGATCGGACCACTTTGTAGCATTTCAACAGATAACCTATTACGCAAGATATTTTTAACAATATTATAGTTAGAAAAGATGCATTCGACACTCGTGTTTGAAATTGGAACTGTAACACTAGGCCAAATTTTGAGACGTTTCCAAAAAGTTTATTCTGCTGCGTCGTAGGCTTATGAATAAAACTCAGCTGAAGTGGAAGTATTCAACCATGTTTTAATACATAGTTGGTACCACTCGGACTCGATGTCATTTTTGTTGCCACAACAAAAGTGAGTGCACTGAATGTTTTTTTATGTTTATTATCCCATCAGCAAATTTAGCCTTACAGGATAAATGTGTCTTTTTCAAATCATAGCATTCTTATTGACATGGTTGAGGTCAGCCCATTAGGACCCTTCAGTAACTACATAACAATGATACAGTAAATATTTTGCGACAATAGTGAAAACAGTGTCAACAGTATTAAAATAGTAATAAGAACAGTTATTAATATTATATATATATACAGAACAGTTATCAGTGTGAAAATAGTAGTTAAAACATTTGTAATGAAATTGATTTGAGATAACTACAGTTTTGTCCATGAAAGACATATAGTTTTTTTAGTTTTCAGCGCTGAGGATCTTGTTTCACAACATATGGTTTACTGGTTCATTTCTTCTTCAAAGTCACTATTCGATAGATAAATGCCTTGAGGAAGGCATTTTTTTTTTTTTTTTTTGTCTAGTTTGGCCCGTTCTATTTCCCAGCTCATAAAACAGCGCACCAGGTACTGCATTATTTCGTTTTATAACGTTTTTTTTAGTTTGTTACCTTATGAATTCATTAATGTAAGAAATATTTAATTCTCGGTGTAGTTGACTGTTGCGTATGTACCATGGTGCGTTCACAGCTAATCGAAGAACTTTATTTTGGAATATTTGCACTCTGTGTAACTTGTTACGACTAGCATATCCCCACATTGGACATGCGTATGTTATGAGCGGTCGTAATATCATTTTGTAAATTAATAGGCAGCATTCTGTTTTTAGTAATGATTTTCTATTTAATACTGGGTATAGTTTGTACAATCTGGCATAGGCTTGGTTTATTTTATTATTAACGTGTCTGTCGACACCGAGGGACTTAATTGGTTGATCAGGTAGGTTCCATGCAATGTTATTTCCCATGATGTTGATCTCTGGCAGGTTTAGTGGGCGTCTCAGTGTAATAATTTTGGCTTGATATTTTCCTGGGTTTAGAGATATTCACCAATGATTTAACCAATCGGTTAGTTGTGCAATTGCATCCTGTAGGTCATTGCGTGCGTTGTGGATGTCGTTGTGTGAAGTGCATATTACTGTGTCATCAGCATACATTGTAGTCGAGGTATTTGTGAAAGCTGGAATGTCCGACGTGTTTATGTTGAATAGGGTGGTCCCCGAAACAGATCCTTGTGGGACTCCTGCTGTTACTGGTCGTGCTGTGGATGTTTTTGTGCCCACTCGTACACTGAAGGTTCGGTTCTGTAGAAAGCTTTCTAAGATTTTGTACACATATAGAGGCATTCCTGTATTTTTGAGTTTATATAAGAGTCAAGTATGCCACACTTTGTCAAATGCAACATCGAGAAAAGCAGCCAGGGTGTGATATTTAAATACGAAGCCCCTTATGACGTCTTCAACGAGGCATAGTATTTGGTGTGAGCTTGAGTGCAAAGGGCGAAATCCAAATTGATGTGGTGCGCACGTAACATTAAGGAAGGAAGTTAGCCGCGTCCGTTTTATTTTTTCTAGTAATTTTGGTAAGGTTGGGAGTAAGCTTATAGGTCTATAGCTTGAGGGTAGGGAAGCTGGTTTATTGAAAACTATGATATTAGCATGTTTCCACTCTATTGGAAAATATCCGGTACAGAGAATGCTGTTAAAAAGTGCTGCGAGATAACTTACTGCCTTAGGGGGCAATGACTTCAGCGCTATGTTGGGTATATTACCATGACCTGGCGATTTTCTTACGGGCAAACTTTCAATTATTTATCGCAGTTCTCTTGGGGTAGTGAATTTGACATAATTCTCCACTCCATTGGTCATATGCCGATTGTAATATTCGACTGTTTTGTAGAACTCGTGATCTACTATAGGTTTCGGTTCGAGGACATTTTCAAAATGATCTACTAAAATTTCGCACTTCTCTGAATCATTTTAAGGACGGTAAGATAGTGGGTTCCCTGAGAATTCGTTTCGTAGCTTTCCATAGAGATCTATCACCAGCTTCTAATTCCGATAGATAATTTTGATATGTTTCTTAGTGAAGTGAGTCAAGTTCTAGCTTGAACTGTCTAATTAATTGGTTTAGGAGTCTGCGTTGGTGCGGGATTCGCTGCCTTTGCCACTGTCTGTGGGTTTGATTTTTTTAGTTGATCAAGTCAATGATTCGTTGCGATATTCTTTCATGGAGTGACTTAAACGTTCTTGTTTGAGGCTTCTTGGTTGATAGTTCTATCGCTTGGTGAATTGCAGTTGTTAGATGTTGTACGCCTTCACCAATGCTGTCTTTAGTGCCTTGCCTAGAAACTGGTAATAGTATCTGATTGAGATTAAGTTCGAATAAATTCCAATTTACCTGCCCAGGTAGTATCTTTGGTGTTTGTTCTGTTGTTTCGGGGCTTGTACCAAATTTTGCTGAAACCGGGAGGTGATCTGAATCTAGCTCAGAAATTGCTTCCACATATATAGGGTAGTGGTGTTTTTTTGCTAGGGCAGTATCAAGTATGTCAGGCACAACATTTCTATTATTAGAAAAGTAAGTCGGCCCATGTGGTGCAACTATATGCAGACCAAGGTTACCTGCAGCGTCGAGCAGTTTCCTACCGTTTTGTTTCGTTGATCGACATCCTCACGCTAAGTGCTTACTGTTGAGGTCCCCCATTAATATGATAGACTGGTTATGATCAAATATTGGTACGAGTTGTTGTTGTGTAAGCCTCCGATTTGGTTGTTTATAAGGGGCAATGATAGTTATTTCCAAGTTAGTTTTAGTTTTATTCGGATTCAAGTACTTTCGAGATCATTGGTGGGCATATAAATCGAGTAATGACTGATGAGGTTTTTAATCAGTATAGCTACACCGCCGGAGGCTATAGGTGCATCACGGTCTGTTCTGTATATTTTATATCTAGTGATTTTGAAAGTATCGTTAGAGGTAACATGTGTTTATACAAACAATATCAACATTGTGGCGACTCATAAATTCTGCAAGCGTAGATTTTTTATTCTGTACACCGTTTACATTCTAGTTTAGGAGTGTTAATTGAGAGACATTGACAGTATTATTTGCCAGTTTGGAGTAAACTGGCTAATGACGACATAATAATCTCCTTTATCATGGGGAGAAACGCAGAGATTAATCCAGAGATTAATTCATGAATTAATTAGGTCCATGCGGTACCTTGCTCGGGTGTTGTGCTCGTTGTGTGGTATGTTTGTGTCTTAAGGTAATGCTGTGCGGTTTCCTTGTAGAATGTTGCTGTAAGAGGGACGAAAGTTATTTTTCTGAATATGCTGTGAATTTGTTTTATCTTTGTTTTGCGTTATTTGGTCAGCTGTGTATTTAGGATGTCGTAGAGGGGGTAGAATTGTTGGGAAAGACGGAAATCCTGGAGGGGCCAGATTTCGTGGTATTGGCATCGCAGTCAGCTATCTGAGTTAAGCATGTTTTGGTGTAAAGTTTTCTTGAAATTTTTAAGTTTAATTTCTTCATAATATTTACATCCCTTAACGTTTGCTGGATGATCCCCACCGCAGTTAACATATATCGGTTTTGCTGCACGCGGGTGATTGCATGAGGAGTAATGGTGTGTCCCATCACAGCGAACACATCGTTGGTCAAGTTCTTTGTGTGCCCATAGAACTGGCAATTTGTACACTGAGGAAAATCTTTTGACTTTCCACGTGGTTCTACTTTAACAATGCAATGGAACAATCTCTCTAATTCAAAGATATTGGCACGATAACGATTTTAATCCATGGAGAAAGGAATATATGGAGACGAAATAACGCCAAATCGGTGAAACCTCATAAAAAAAAAAACTCGTCTCATACTGCGCATGCACGGCGGCCATAGGAACCCCAAAACATTGGGCTGTTTGCATTGTGTATGCTGCAGTGAACATTTCATTTTCTAATATTCCAAAGTTTTTTATAATGCCAAGTTGTGTTGCATACGGTTACACAATCAGACAAGATAGGAAACAACCTCGAATAACGTTTCGTAACTAAGTCACATTGAAATTATTGTTCTTGCAATGTTTGATAGATAACTGCACGATTAGAGCCTACCGCTATAAATTTTTCAGTGCTCTCAGTAGGATGATATCGTTCTCAAATGTTTGTTGATGTAGTATAGGCAATCAGCATATGTTACTACTTTGCACTTAAAACAAGTGTTGAAAGTACAATTTAAGTGGGTCAAGTTTACATCGCGATACAGTGAATGTGCATGGTTTAGTCCAGTTTCAGTACGATGAAATTAATTGTGATAATTTGTGCTGTATGAACTACTAAACTTGATGAAGCAAAGTCTACATAGTTTGATTTTGATATTAATGGAAAATGTGGGTAGGTTGAAATGCAGCCTGTACCAGAAGGGTACAAACAATTTATTTATAATTAGTTTTTAGTAATTTCATAAGCACCATGTTAGAGACACAACGTGTATCGTGATGTAAACTACTCCCATCTAAGCTTCTGACTTTTGATGTATGGTAAGAAGATAAATGAACTGATGTTGCTAGCAAAATTACATAGGCCACTAACTGTACAATATCTTCTGAGAAAGCCCAGAAGCTATGAGGTCTTTTGAAGGGTTCAATTTTTTTAAAAAAAGTTCTAAACATTGACTTAACCTACCTAACCACCCCAATTTGGAGACAGCATATCTCGAGAACTAAGCGAGATATCGAAAAAAAAATATTCTTCACTCACGATTTGTCTCATCGTGTTACAAAAGAATATATCATCAAATTTGCCCTTTGGGAAATTTTTCTTCTGAATTTCAACCCGAAGCTCCTCACTTTTGAGACAGTTTATCACGTTATCAAAAATTTTATTCTTCATTTTTGATCTGTCTCGTCGAGTTACATAATAATCCATCGTCAAATTGTGGTGCCACGGTTGTCTTATGATTTCCTTGAGGTTTTTGTGCCTGTTCCCCACGTTTCTACGGCCAAGCATATGGCGGCCTCACCACCCCACTTCTCTCTACCCGGTTTCACTCCAGTGCGTTGTGAAGGTCCCTTGCGTCGTCTCCATATATTCCTTCCTCCATGTTTTCTTCAAGCTCAACTGCGCAGCATGGCATAGGATTCTTATCTTTATTTAGAAGTCTTGTTACTTTGTTCACTGGGAATTTAAGTCTGATTAGTTTGACTTATTTGTTTTAAGTCGGGTTCGACTAGAAATGTTGCAATCTTTGGGTGCAAATCAGCAACCATTTTCCAATTGTCTGGAAGCTGTTTTTGGATCTGCTCTGCTAGAGAATGTAAAAAGTTCTTACATATTTCTCTGACACGTAATAAGTCGTTTGCTTCAAGTTCTGCGACATCTTTTGAAAATCATAGGCGAAATGTATTGATGTTGTATGCATTATATGCACCTGGAAATTGAATTGCACAAGTTCACAGGTCACCAGTTTCTGCAACTGTGAAGGTACATCAACACGTTTTTGCAAGTTTTTGTCGAATAAAAATAAATCTTCAAATAATTTAGTGGGTTCAACATCGTCACTCTGAAAAAGTATAATTAATTGAATCGCATTTTTTCAATTCATTTTTCAGGAAAACTAAAAAAAAAAGCTTTAAAAGGTAGTCTCCTCATGACGTAAATCATGTAACATTTGTCTTCTGATTTAGCAACTTCAGTTCTTCTCAGCTACTTCAATATTATGTTAACTGCTTGAACGCGGGCAAGCCATCCAGTTCCGCAAAGTCCTTGAATATTTTGAGAATCACTTTTAGCGATTCATGGTCTCGAATAAAACACTATTGTTCTCTCAACGTTTAGAAACGTACACAAACCAGTTATCCAAATCAGGCAGTTTTTAATGTGTAGTAGTCACTAAATTGTATCTACCCACCCATACCAACGCCAATTCCGATCATATTTTCAACTTTTAAAATATCCTCTTTTCGTTTACTTATAATGACCTCATGCAAACTTTTTGCGTCACTTTCTTTTAACTTTATTCTTTTTCTTTACGATACAGACAAGGGGAATATGTACAAAAACCTCAAGGGGACTCTAAGATAAACGTTACGCCGCAATCTGGTGATGGATTATTATGTAACTCGATGAGACAAATAAAAAATGAAGATTAATTTTTTTTGATATCCTGCTTAGTTTTCGAGATATTCTGTCTCAAACGTGAAATGTTGTTGGTTGAAATTCAGAAGAAAAAATTGGTCAAAGTCAAATTTGATGACGGATTCTTATTTAAAAAGACGAGACAGATAAAAAAAAAAAAAGAATAAAATTTTTCAATATCTCGCCTAGTTTTCGAGATATACTGTATCAAAAGTGAGGTGTCTTGAGTTGAAATGCAGAAGAAAAATTTCGCAAAAGATCGATTCTTATGTAACACGACGAGACAAATCGAAAATAAAGAATACAAATTTTCGATATCTTGCTTAGTTTTCGGGATATACTAGGATTGGGTTGACATGCGGCCTGGACTAAAAATTAATTCTGCCAAAGCCACAATGAATTACATGGTGGACATGCAGAATGGATATTTCAGTTGTTTTTACTACCACTTGTTGTTAGGTTGAAATAGTTATTTTCTTACCATAAATCGTAAGCTCAATTGGGAATAGCTGGAAGTGGAAGTAGTTTCCATCGCGATACACGTTTTGTCACTAACTTGGTTCTCATGAAATTACTAACAGTAATAGATAAATACTTTGTCCCTTATGGAACAACAAAACCATTCTGGTACAGACTGCATTTAGACCTAACCACAATCTCCATTAAATTGCCGCTACAGAATCAAACTATGTAGACATACCCACACACGCGTATTTGAATCGCAAACTGTATTTGCGGTAACAACATCGTTTGCTTCATCAAGATTCCTAGATTGCATAGCATAATTTAACACATTTAATTTCATCATACATTGTCAGTATAAACTTCAACGTGACGAAAGAAAGCGCAATACTAAATTCACTGAATCGCGATGTAAAACACACCCCTTTAAATCTCATGTTCAACACTCGTTAAAAAGTAATGCTAGTCTATTATGTGCAAAATAGCAAGGTATGCTGATTTTCTACACTACACCAACAAAAATTTGAGAACAAAGTCATCCCATTGAGAGCTATGACTAAATATTTATAGACAGGCAGCGAAGTTTGCAATTCCTACCGCCCACTTCAACAACGATAATTAGAATTCAACTTATGAAATGATATTCCAGGTTCTTTCCTCTCTTGCCTATTTGTGCAACTGTATGCAACACAGATGGCATTATAAAACACTTATACACATTACAAAATGAAATAATCACAGCATCTAACAGCATGTGAACATCGCATTTGTTTGGAAGCGCAATATCGCCGCTGCCACCACTGCGCATGCGCGAGAGTTTAGAGCCTGCTTCACAGATTTAATGTCACTTCTCCTCCATATATTTCCTTCCTCCATGGTTAATGCTTCTTGATATATTCCATTCCACCAACGTTTCCTTTTAGATTTGATTAATACAAATGATTTATTATTATTGTTGTTTTATTTTATTATAAAGGTTATTTCTTTAGATAAATCCTCCCACTTACCACGATGGACACTTTTATTCCTTACAAAAAAAAATTCTAATGCTTCTTGTGTAATTTGTAGCCTTTAAATATTATATTTCTTGGGGTACGACGTGTAGATAACCTCCTCGTGGTGTACCCTGGACAACGGACTGCTGATGCAGGACGGCTGATAATCTACACAATAGGCGACCGAACTAGATCCCGTATCTCTCACGGTCACACAAAGCAACATCAGAAGATGAAAAATCTGAAGATGAAATTGAACAACGGCACTTGTCAGAGCCAACTGATCAGAACGTTTGGACACAGCGCTCAGATTCTTCAAATAAATGCAGAAGGATTAACAATTGCTAAATGTGAATACCTTAGCAAACTAGCTACTGACCTCAAAATCGACATCTTAGCTGTTCAAGAGACCCACATGACTGAAAAAGATTTGGAAAGCAGGGGCAAGATTGCAGGATACAGAATGATATCGAGATTTCCCTCTCCTATACACGGATCAGCCATGTATGCCAAAAGTAACATTTGCAACATCTCGGAAGTGAGGTGTCAAAAAGTCAATGAAGTGGAAATAATTACTGCCAAACTCAACAATTTAACTGTTGCATCAGTTTACAAACCACCTCTTTCCAACTGGCCAACTCCACCACTGCCCTCACTACCAAAACCTTGCATATATGTAGGAGACTTTAACAGCCGACATACATCCTGGGGTTACCCAAATTCCGATGAAAACGGTGAGAAACTCACTGTGTGGTGCGAAAGTCAAGACCTGTATCTCAGCTATGATGCTAAAGAAAAGAAAACATTCCACTCTGCTAGATGGCAATCTGACACCAATCCGGAGCGCGCCCTAAAACTTAAACTTAACCCTTAAACCAATCCTGATCTGGTCTTCGTTTCCACAGATGAAAGAAAACCTTTAGACCACACAAGGAAAGTCCTTCAGCATTTTCCCAGAAGCCAACACAGGCCCACACTAATCAGTGTTGGTATCACAATACCTGTTATCAGATCAATTCATAAACCAAGATGGAATTTAAAGAGGGCAAACTGGGACAATTATAGCTCCGAGGTAGATAATAACCTGCGATGGATACCCCCAAAAGTGAAAAACTACAAGAGATTTGTAGGTATTGTTATTGCTGCAGCTAAACGAAACATCCCTCGAGGGTACAGGAAACAATACATTCCATGCTGGGACAAATCTACGCAAACTTTATATGAAAATTTTCAAAAAACTGGTGACCCTGAAACAGGAAAAAGAATATTAGAAAAACTGAATGAAGGGAGGAAACAGAAATGGAAAGAGCTAACTTCTCAAATGAGCTTTACTCACTCCAGTAGAAATGCATGGACTCTCCTTAGAAAACTGGGTGCAGCCTCAAACATGTGCAAAGAGGAGCCAGGAATTACACCAGCTGAAATGGCATTGCACATAAAAACAAGAGCTGACAAAGTCCCAATAGATCCTGCCATGAAGAAACAGATGGAGAAAGAGATGATTGAAATGGATAACAACCTTAGAAATAATCCTATCCTTTCTAATCCATTTAGTCATGAAGAAGTTGAGAAAGCCATCAAAATGCTAAAAATGAGGAAGGCTGCAGGGTTAGATGGCATTTTCCCAGAATTCATAAGATATCTCGGCAAGCAGGGAAGAACTTGGCTCAAGAACTTCTTCAGTGATATCCTGGACACTGGGATAGTCCCCCCAGAATTTAAGATGGCTCACACCTTGACGATCCTCAAACCAGGCAAACCAGCAGATGATGCTTCAAGCTATCGACCTATTGCTCTACTCAGTGTTTGCTATAAGCTTCTAGAACGCCTCATCCTTAACCGCATACAAGGAATAATAAATATCATAACACCAACATATCAGGCAGGTTTCAGATTAAAACGGAGCTGTTGTGAGCAAGTATTAGCACTGACATCATACATTGAGGCTGGATTTCAGAAGAAGTTAAAAACATCAGTAGCCTTTGTCGATTTAACAGCGGCATATGATACAGTTTGGCTGGATGGACTGCTACTTAAACTTAAAAAACATATACCCTGCAGGAAACTAACATCACTCCTGAGGAATATGCTGACCAACAGATATTTTAAGGTCACCGTCGGACATAAGACAAGTAAGTCATTTACAATAAAAAATGAGTTACCTCAAGGGTCAGTACTAGCTCCATTGCTCTTCAACTTGTACACCAGTGACATGCCAGAAACAACCGGCAATAAATTCTGCTATGCTGACGACTTAGCTATCGCCATCCAAACTGCCACATTAGAGGAAGGTGAGAGCATTCTCTCTAACGACTTAGAAAAATTGAACACATATTATAGAAAGTGGAGACTTTGTCCGAACCCAATGAAAACAGAAGTATGCGCATTCCACTTGAGCAATAGAATAGCACATCAGCAGCTCAAAGTGAACTTCTGCCACCAGAGGGTGAAACATAATTTCCATCCTAAGTATCTTGGCATCACCTTAGACCGCTCCTTAACATTCAAAAAACACCTCGAAAACACAAGTCAGAAACTGAAAACACGAAACAACATCATGAAGAAGCTAGCTGGTACTTCATGGGGAGCTGATGCGAACACACTACGCACAACCGCTCTCACCATGGTTTACCCTGTTGCTGAGTACTGTGCTCCAGTGTGGCAACGTAGTACTCATACTAGAAAAATCGACGTCCACCTGAATGAGTGTATGAGAGTAATAACTGGCACCCTAAAATCCACCCCAGTCCCCTGGTTGCACCTGATCAGCAAAATACCACCTCCAGAGATAAGACGCCAAGAAGCAACGGCACGTGAGTGGATAAAACTACACCATCCTGATCATTCACAGGATCTCCCAATCCACGAGGTTCTAAATAACTTACCACCCACTCGTCTTAAATCAAGAAATCCGGTATGGCAAGATGTATTTGAATTTGATGTCATGGAAAAATGGCGCCAAAGCTGGAACTCCACATCTGTAAAACATTCAGATATTAAAGATCCCACAACTGGACTTCCAGGATTCCATCTAAATAGAGACCAGTGGGTCAAACTAAATCGCCTAAGAACAGGTCATGCGAAATGCAACGCCATGCTGTATAAGTGGGGTCTTCAGGATTCTCCTGCATGTGACTGCGGTGCTCCTTCCCAGAGTGTGGAGCATATTATCAGGGAATGCCCTCTACGGAAGTATGATGGACCATATGAAGATGTTTTTGGAGCTTCAAGTTCCTTCTTAGAATGGCTGGAAGAATTAGACATCAGCTTGTGAACGCTACCATAGTTCTTGTCATTGTATATATTTATTATTGTATTAGTTGCTTGCCATACGACAAATAAATAAAATAAATAAATAATTATATTTCTTCACTCTTTCCCCCTTTTTTTTATCTGCTTCACGTCTCTCAACAGCGAGGTCTTTGGAGACGGGAAATGATGGGGGCAAGGAATGGAAAGGAATTCGGCCATGACCTTTTGAAGGAAGCATCCCGGCATTCACCTGGAGTGATTTGGGGAAACCATGGAAAACCCAAATCTGGATGCCCGGACGGGGATTCGAACCGCCGTCCTCCCGAATGCGAGGCCAGAACGCTATCCGTTACACCACCACGCTCAGTTTTTCCCTCTTCCTGTGATTTCTGCAGGGTACAAATTTAAGTTTAATTTTAGACAAATAGTGATCTGAGTCAAATTCCCTACTTCTTATTACCTTGACATTCATGATTACTTTCATATTTCTTTGGGAGATGCCTACATGAAACAGTTGAAATTCACCTAGCATCGGATTTGGAGATATCTATGTTTTAGGTTTTCTTGAAGAAAGTCGCCATTAGCTTGAGTTGTAGGATTTTGCATATAGTAATTAATCTCATTCCATTTTTAATCGTTCTTTGGTGTGCTGGATATTCTACTACAATTGCTTTTTTTTTAACTGCTTAACGTCTCTTAACAACGAGGTCTTATGAGACGGGAAAGGATGGGGGGCAAGGAATTCGGCCATAGCCTTTTGAAGGAAGCATCCCGGCATTTGCTTGGAGTGATTTGGGAAACCACGGAAAACCCAAATCCGGCGTCCTCCCGAATGCGAGGCGAGAACGCTAACCGTTACACCATCACACTCGGTATAATTGCTCTATGAATTCTTTCACCACCTATTTGGGCATTGAAATCTCCTATTAATATCACTACACTTGGTTTTAGAATTTTAAATGTTTCGTCATAAAAAAATCCCAGAATTCTTCTACTTTATTTGGATGCTTTTCATTATCTTCATTTATTGGTGCATGGCAATTTATGAAAGTATATTTTTATTTTTGCATTTAATTATTAGAACAGATATTCTTTCTAATCTAGTTTTGAATTCTATTACATTTTCAACTAATCATTTATGAACATAAAAAGCTGTACCAAGGAAAGGCATTCCCTTCAATGGAGACGACGCAAGAGACCTTTACCACGCATGGGAGTGAAGCAGGCCGGCGGAGGAGTGGGGGGGCATGGCCGGAGTGGTGGGGGCTTGACCGCTTCCCAACAAACACGGGGAATATGTACAAACACCTCAAGGGGACTCTAGGATAAACGTGACGCCGCAATCTGGTGATGGATTATTATGTAACTCGATGAGACAAACAAAAAATGAAGAATAAAATTTTTTGATATCCTGCTTAGTTTTCGAGATATTCTGTCTCAAATGTGAAATGGTTTTGGTTGAAATTCAGAAGAAAAAATTATTCAAAGTCAAATTTTATGATGAATTTTTATTTAAAAAGACGAGACAAATAAAAAATAAAGAGTAAAATTTTTCGATATTTCACCTAGTTCTCGAGATATACTGTCTCAAAAGTGAGGTGTCTTGAGTTGAAATGCAGAAGAAAAATTTCGCAAAAGTCAAATTTAATGATGGATTCTTATGTAACACGACGAAAAAACTCGATAATAAGGAATAAATGTTTTCGATATCTTGCTTAGTTTGGGGGATATACAACATCCAAATTGAGGGGTTTAGGTTTGGATGCAGGCTGGACCAAAAATTAATTCTGTCAAAGCCACAATGATTACATGGTTGACATGCAGAATGGATATTTCAGTTTTATTACTACCACTTGTGGTTAGTCTGAAATGTGTCCTAGACCAGAATAAAAGTAAGAGGACCCACTCTAGGGATGAGCAACCCAGACATTTTGTAGGCTTGTACCAGAAATAAAATGTTTATTCAGTCACCTTAATGAACATTCTCTTGATCAAGATGTGTTGTCTAATTTCACAGCCCTACTTATTAGGACAATTGTAAAAAAATTATCTCTCAGTTAGATTTAGATACGGGGGGGGGGGGGGGGAGAATGTTGTACAAAAAAAGAGACTAAATTAGAAACAAATTCCCCAAATTGATTTTGTTCAAAGGCCAATAACTTCCTTATTTATGAAGCCCATTTTTATTTCTGCATGAACCTGTTTCGACATAAATAGATGAGAAAGATTTCAAAATCGGTAAAAATAGGTATAGACGTATTTACAAACAGAAACAAGTCTTATATGAAGCTTTAAAAATAACCTAAGTCAATGGCCTGAAATAGCTATTTAAAAAATTAATAAAACTCACAGCTTCTCACATAACAGTTAATTTAATCATCCATTGTCAGTATAATCAGCAACGTGACGTAATAGTAAATTCACTGAATCGCGAAGTAAAACACGCCCCTTTAAATCTCATTTTAAACACTCGTTAAAAAATAATGCTAGTCTATTATGTGCAAAATAGCAAGTTTGCTGATTTTCTACACTACACCAAGAAAAATTTGAGAACAAAGTCATCCCATTGAGAGCTATGACTAAATATTTATAGACGTGCTGCAAAGTTTGCGGTTTCTACCGCTCACTTCAACAACGATAATTACAATTCAACTTACTTATGAAATGATATTCCAGGTTCTTTCCTGTCTGGTCTATTTGTGCAACCGTACGCAACACAAGCTGGCATTTTTAAACACTTATACACAATACTAAATGAAATAATCACTGCATCTACCACAATGTGAACACCCTAATTGTTGGGAAGCGCCATATGGTCGCTGCCGGTGCTGCCACCATGCGAGAGAGTTTAGTGCTTGCTTCACCGATTTAACGTCACTTCTCCTCCATATAATTCCTTCCTCCATGATTCCCTTCATAATTTTAATCGCAGATTTACCCTCAAAAATTCTATAATCCTTTGTTTCAGTGATATTCTCATCAAAAATTTGGTTTCTTGTACTGCTAAGATTTGAAATTCATTTTTTTCTAAAAGTGTTCTAATTCTTTTTGTTTACCAAGCTTCAGCAAGGAATTTACACGGAAGAGACAAAGAAACTGGTATAGGCATGCCTATACAAACACAGAGATATGATAACACTCAGAGTACGGCGCCATGGTCGGCAACGCGATAGATCGGTTACTGCTGCTACAATGGAAGGTTATCACGATTTAAGTGAGTATGAACGTGGTGTTATAGTCGGCGCACGAGAGATGGGACACAGCATCTCCGAGGTAGTGGTGAGGTGGGGATTTTCCAGTACGACAATTTCACAAGTACACCGTGAATATCGGGAATCCGGTTAAACATCAAATCTCTGACATCGCTGCGACCGGAAAAAGATCCTGCAAGAACGGGACCAACGACGACTGAAGATAATCGTTCAACGTGACAGATGTGCAACCCTTCCGCAAATTGATGCAGATTTCAATGCTGGGCCATCAACAAGTGTCAGCGTACGAACCATTCAACGAAACATCATCGATATGGGCTTTCGGAGCCGAAGGTCCACTCGTGTACCCTTGCTGAGTGCACGACACAAAGCTTTACGCCTCGCCTGGGCCCGTCAACACCGACATTGGACTGTTGATGATTGGTAACATGCTGCCTGGTCTGACGAGTCTCGTTTCCAATTGTATCGAGCGGATGGACATGTAGGGGTATGGAGACAACCTAATGAATTCATGGACCCTGCATGTCAGCAGGGGGACTGTTCAAGCTGGTGGAGGCTCTGTAACTGTGTGGGGCGTGTGCAGTTGGAGTGACATGGAACCCCTGACACCGCTAGATAGGACTCTGACAGGTGACACGTATGTACGCATCCTGGCTTATCACCTGCATCTATTCATGTCCATTGTGCATCCCGACAGACTTGGGCAATTCCAGCAGGACAATGCGACACCCCACACGTCCAGAACTGCAATAGAGTGGCTCCAGGAACACACCTCCGCTGGTCACTAAACTCCCCAGAGGTGAACGGTATTGAGGATATCTGGGATGCCTTGCAACGTACCCTTCAGAAGAGATTTCCACCCCCTCGTACTCTTACGGATTTAAGGACAGCCCTGCAAAATACATGGTGCCGATTCCCTCCAGCACTACTTCAGACATTAGTCAAGCCAATGCCACGTCGTGTTGCGGCACTTCTGCGTGCTGGCGGGGACCCTACACGATATTAGGCAGGTGTACCAGTTTCCTTGGCTCTGCAGTGTACATTCAAAGTAATAATACTTTATCCATGATGGATTAGTGGAAATCAAATTTGTTGATATTAAAAACAGCAACCAGTCACAGTTTGTTGTTATTATATTTGTTAACCATTACCGGTTTCGAACAAATTGTTCATCATCAGATCGTTTGCATTTATATTTTTAATGTATTCAAATATGCAGCTGCAAAATGCAAGCGTGCGTGCTGCAATCTCCCCCAACCAACCCCACTACCATCCACTCCAAAAGCCTCCACCCTACCTTCTGCTAAACCATAGCAGTCTGTGGTTAATCTTTCATCTTCTCTTTTATCAGAATCTCAACACTCTGTTCTCTTGAAGGGATTGTCATTTTACCCAACCCCGAAGTTTGACCATGCGCTTTGGTCCAGGATTCTCTAGCGTTTGGCCGCACTCCAGCGGCATTACCACTTTGCCACCCGGGATGGTAGTGATTTTCGGCATGATGAGACTGAGCCTCGCCTAGAGCATTTCAAACCTCCATCCAAACTAGATCCACCTCTCCTTCCTCAACACCATCCCCTCCTTATCTTCCAGAAATACCTCACTTCCAACCTGTCCTCAAAATCTTTTCTCCACTTTATTTCCCATTTCAACAACCTCAGTATTATCAAAACCCGTGCCATGAGAGAACTGATTAAGAATAGGAACATCATCATTCTCCCAGCCGACAAAGGCTCAACGACCGTAGTCATGGACCGCAGTGACTACGAGGCCGAAGCTTTGAGACCACCGCATACCTTCCACACTATACAACTTCAATATGCCAAGAAGTAGGCGCTCTCCTTGACCTCCAAAGGCCCTTAGGACTCTCTCCCAACTCTTTGTCCCTCCTTCCCCCTCAGAAATCCCTGTACCACCACATTGTACCTCCCCCCCCCCCAAGATCCACAAAACTGGAAATCCGGGGAGACCTATAGTTGCGGCATATGGTTCTCCTACTGAACGGATTTCAGCTTTTGTGGATCAGCACCTCCAGCCTTTTGTACAGGACCTCCCTTCATTCATAAAAGACAACCCATCCTTCCTCAAACGACTTTCCACAGTCCCCATTCCTCTACCACCTGACTTCTTCCTTGTCTCCATAGATGTCTCTTCCCTTTACACCAACATCGCTCGCGGACAGGGCCTCGGTGCCATGGAACACTTCCTAGAAATCCGACCTCCCGACAGCCTCCCCAAGACATCCATCATTTCCTCGGCTAACCTCATCGTGTCTAACAACTACTTTTCCTTCAACTCTCAAATTTACCACCAGATATGCAGCACTGCGATGGGAACCCGCATGGCACCATTCTACGCAAACCATTTCTGGACCGTCTGGAACAACGAACCCTCAACAATCTTTCCATTAAACCTATTGTGAGGTTCAGATACATAGATGACATTTTTATGATCTGTACCCACAAACAGAATCATCTAATAGACTTTCTCAACTTCCTAAACAACCACACCATCAACTTTACCTGGACATACTCCCACAGTCATGTTACCTACTTGATGTGGACGTTTCCTTGCATAACTGGCGCCTGCATACATCTGTTCATATCAAACCAATAAATCAGCAGCAATATCTTCACTTTAACAGTTGTCATCCCTCGCACATTAAACGTTCCCTGCCTTACAATCTGGCTGTCCGTGGAAGGTGCATCTGCTCTGATGAATTTCTTTCCCAATACGCAGAAAAACTGTCTGGAGCTCTCATCTCCCGCAGCTAGCCTCCTGACTTGGTACACAACCAAATCTCTTGTGCCATAGCCCTCCCTATACACAGCCACTCTAAGGCTATACCCCTTGAAACTAACCACAACCCTGTTTTCATCCCTCAGTTCTTCCCTAATCTCGAGTCTGTTAACCTAATCCTTCGCCGTGGGCATGACTTCCTACATTACTTCCCAGGGATGTGCACCATTCTCCATAAAATCCTACCCACTGCCCCATGCACGTTTTAGCAGACCACCAAAACTAAAAAATATCTTGGTTCACAAGTACTCCCCCAAACTACCACAGGGATCATTCCCGTGCAACAGACCCCGTTGTAAAACATGCCGCATGCATTCAGCCACCACCACTTACTCCAATCCTACCACAGGTGAAACATTCCCCATCATTGGTCATGCTACTTGTATGACAACGCACCTCATATGTCAACTTACATGCCTCCATTGCTCCAGCTTATATACAGACCTCACTACTAACCCCCTAGCTATCAGAATCAATGGCCACAGGCAGACAGTCAGTACCAGATTAACCAGGTAGCAAATGCTATGGGCCTCGCGCGTTCTAGGGGGCCCCACACCTAGGCTAGATGGGCGACGTTTTTTCCTCTTAGCTCTACAATTTTCACCCGAACGGCAAAAATCAAGTGCGGGACTCATCTTCACATTTGCTACGGGCTTTGCTCTGTCTTAATCCGGCTGCAAACATGCCAGTTCCCACAAACTGAATAATTTTAACATTTGTTTCTCAGTTAGAGTGATCAGAGTTTTCCCTGACAAGACCCTCCTCTGAACAACGTAGATGGGAACAAGCCTATCAGAATATCCTGGATAAAAGACATCCTCCTGGCCTCAATCTCCAATAAATTCCTCCCACCAGACCCAGCACTTATTGTCTCTAAATTTATATTTCTGATATTTTAGTTTTCACTTCTAGGTTTTCAAAATTTGTTTTGTATTTCTCTATCATCACTCTGTTATATTGGTCTACCACTTTCAATTACAATATACGGTGAACAGAATCGATAATTGATCCAATATTCGAGCTTCTCCCCCCCCCCCCCCCCCCCCCCCCTCCTACACTACCATCTGCACCAGCTATGCCATTCACCAGATGGTGGTCTCTGTGTACACATCTGACTCCACCTCGTGTCTCACTTCTGCAGGAATAAGACTGTATGCCAAAATATTGCACTTCTCGTCTTTTTTTTTTTTTTTTTTTTTTTTTTTTGTTCGTTGTCCAAAGGAAGCACCTTGACAGCAGGTATATTGAAGCAGCAAAAGCATGGTTTTATAGATTGTGAGTAAATATATTTAGGGTTGATGGAGTTCTGATTAAAACGATGTATGAAGGACAAAAGTGGTTCTAAGTTAAATCTTTTGACTGCAAAAGTTTTTCCGAGGTATTTTGGAGTTGGCTGTAGGTTGCAAGTTTTGAAAATGGTTTGTTGATTGTTATTGTAAACGTGAACATAACTGAATGTATTGCTGAACTATATAAAGGAACATAGAGCCATGATGCCATACACAAGAACATTGACGTGCAAGAGTTCAAATCTTACCACTGGTCACTTAAAACTTTTGGACCACGGAAATGATTGAATTTGTGCTTTGCAAGTTTCACCTCAACAAATTTTAGCTAAACCCTCTAGCAGAGATAATAATGAAGTATGTTTCATAAATAAGGTTCTGTGTTAAAGAGACACCATCAGTTACTGTAGCAGATGTTAGGACAGTGGTAAAACAGACATTCAACTGCAAGCAGGATTTCTGGATCAAGTAACCCGATTCCCTTTAAATATTTTTGTTATGAAACTTAACGTAAATGCAGTAAACCTTAAGCTCTCTAGACTAAGCAGTTTATCCAATTAGAAAAGTGATTCACAGGAAATAAAATATAAGACATTGTTTATTTCAAGTTTAAAAAATGTAAATTAAAATTAGACTCCTTTTGAGTCATTCTATTCCTGGCAGCAATTGTAATTGTCATTTTTTTAGTACCCCTGTTTCTAACTATTAGATTTTTTTTTTTTTTTTTTTTTTTTTCAAAATCACTGTCAGCTTACTGTATGTTTCAAATCCTGTTGAAATGCTTTTATTACTAATTTCAGTTTTGAAAATAGCCAGAAGCCATTTGGAGCCAAATAAGGTGATGATTTAGAACCATTACTTTAATTTCTGCCAAGATATTTTGCACAATCTCATTTTTGGTGCATATGTATTGTCATGCGATAGAGAACGTCATATGACAAACTCAAAGAACCCTATCCTATTATGTACTCAAAAGACCTAAGTAATATTCGGTACCCACCCTTTGACGTCCTAGCATTTATTCCTTCAGAATTAAAGGAAACTGCAAGTCTTGATTTGACTCTTTGGCACGTGCTCTACTTCCAGTTTTGGATATCCTGGACCTTTTATACTGAGCTTTGGAACTTTGTAAATGACTTATAGTACCTGTTAAATGTACATCCATTAACTGCAATTTATAAATATATAGAGTGTAGAGGTACTTTGCACCAAAACTAATCTTTACTCTGTGCATTCAAATCTCAAATAACAAGGAAAAACTTAATACATATACGCCTAAGTACAGCGTCTTACCTCTCCTGCCATTGTGGCCTAAATAGATTGCCAGACAAAGTATTACATCACACTCATAAATGAAAGAATTAACATGTTTGTCAATATATCCAAAAGAAACCTAAATCATCTGCCAGACAATCCCAGCCAAATCTATGCATCAATTCTGCGACAATCTCATAAGGACTGCAGCAGGCAATCACAAATCAAGTAGCATGTATCTATTTTCTATCATGTCAATCAATTCCTCGCAATACGAATCTCAAACTCCACAGCAGTAGTCCAAATGAGGACGCACAAGATTTTTGCACGCTATCTCCTTTGTATAAGCATTATGTTTCTTCAAAGTATGACCTATGAAACACGATCTAGAATTAGCTCTACCTATAACAGAAGCTATTGCAGGTCCCATTTCATGCTGCTTCATACTATTCTGCCCAAATACTTCCGGGAATCAACCATGTCAACAACTGTTGCCAACAAATGTATTGTTTGTTATGAACGCTGCCATGTACTTTTTGCTATTTGGTGTAAGTTGTCATTCATAGAGCGATTCCCCCCAACCACCCCAGAAAAAAAAACCTCATTCAGATAATACTGAATAATGTTGTCTTCTAGATAGTTTATAATAATAAAGGGGGAAAAAGTATTCCTATCACATTTTCTTCACAAATGAATGCAGTAACATCTAGATTAGAAGATTCCCCATCCTGATGACATACTTCAACCCACCAGTTAGAAAATCCTGTATAATTTCAGAAATCTGATCCAATATACCATACACTCGAATTTTCACTTAAAAGGCGGCTATGCGGTACAGAGACAAAAGATTTCTGAAAATCCAAGAAAATTGCATCAACTTGCAAACCTGTATTAACTTTCATTACGCCATGCGAAAATAGGGCCAACTGTGAATCACACCTATTCTTTAAAAATCTGTGTTGGTTAGGAATAAAAGATTTGATGGCAAGTGTTAGGTTTTCTTATCATCTGCCTTTTTTTTCCCCCAGGCTACAACATGTAATTGTTTGGGTCATCAACTGGTGTATCGGGTACAAAAGGAAAATGGATTTTTTGCTTGCTTCACATGGCTTATCAACATTCCTCTCAGCTTGTCTCAGTCCACAAAATCCTCTGCCTTTCATCCACTCACCTCATTCATCATACACAACAGATCCTATCAGTGCAGATAGATGTAGGCCCAACATGCACAAAAACATTTTCAAGCCTTCCACACTTGTTAAGAGCTATTTATCTCTAGGCATGTCCTTCCCTTATCAACATTTCACTCCTGTACATCACACACCATCTCCACCTCTAGTTGCGAAGACTCCATGTTTGGCTCACCTCCTCAATCTACCCCATCCAAACCTTCTACCCCCTTCCCCAAAAACCTCTGCCTCTCGCCCAGTTAAACACAAACAGTAAGTGATTAATTTCTTCCAAGGGACTCACTTTTTCTAAACCCCCCCCCCCCGCCAAGTTCAACCTTACTGCTTTGATCTGGGACTCATTGGCGTTCTACCGCTCTCTTCTCTGGCGGTACCATTTTACCGTCACAGGAGAACACACCAGCCCACAGAACGAGACTGAGTCCAGTCTACAACAGTTTAAACCTTCATCTTCTCTGGATCCACCTCACCTCCCACAAAACCATCCCCTTATTCTATTCCAGGAGTTCCTAACATCCAATATTTCCTTATCTCCATCCCACACTCAAAAAAACCTTAGCATCGTGGAAACTCGAGTCATGAGAGAACTGTCCAAAAACAATATCATCCTCCTCCCTGCCAACAAAGGCTCAACCACTGTAGTGATGGACCACAATGACTATGTGGCTAAGGCAACTGTCTGATACTAATACCTACCTTTCACAAGCTACAGATCCTACTACCTTCATATGCCAGGAAATAAAAACTCTCCTTGACCTACAAGGCCATCTGCAAGGCCTCTCTCCTCAGTCCATCTCTGTCCTAACTCCCCAGAATCCTCGTAAGCGAACACTGTAAGACTGGTAATCATGGGCAACCTATTTTTGCAGCATATGGGTTGCCCACTGAACGGATTTCAGCCTTTGTGGATCAACATCTCCAACCTTTTGTACAAAATCTTCCCTTCTACGTGAAAGACACTCCACAATTCCTTAAACGCCTATCCACAGTCCACACACCTCTACCACCACTCCTTCCTGGTCTCCATTGATGTAACTTCCTTCTATACCAACATTCCACATCTTTCAATCTTGGCCCATATAGTTCTCTCCAAAAATTTATTTACCTTTAATTCTGAAGTATATCACCAGATCTGCGGTACCGCCATGGGCACCTGCATGGCCCCAACCTATGCCAACTTATTCCTTGGACGTCTGGAGGAACATTTCCTGAACCACACTCCCTTTAAACACACTGTGTGCTTCAGCTACATAATAACATTTATGATCTCGACCTTGAATTTCTCCATTTCCTTAACAATAGCAACAATTCCATCAATTTCACCTGGACCTACTCCTGTTCATACATCACGTTCCTCGATGTTGACATCACACTCAGGCATCGTGCCATTCATACCTCAATCCACATCAAACCTACTAATTTACAACAATATCTACACTTTGATAGCTGCCATCCATGGAAGTCGCATTTGTTCCGATGCTCATTCCCTCCGTCATTACTCACAGAACCTATCCCAAACCCTTATTTCCCATGGTTACCCCACGGATCTTGTACATAAACAGATCTCCCGTGTGATCACTCACCCTCCATGTAACCACTCTCGCTTGTCTCCTAAAAAAACCAACCATAACCCTGCCTTTGTCACCCAGTTCCCTCCTGGCCTCGAGACCATCAACCATATCTTGCGACAGGGGTACGACTTCCTTTGCTCCTTTCCAGAAATGCATACTCTACCAAAAATTCTACCTAGTGACCCCATGCATGTTTTAGTGGACCACCCAATCTTAAGAACATCTAATTCCGCAAATACCCTCTGTCAGACTCTCCAAAAGCACCATATGGATCTTTTCCTTACAATAGACCTCATACAACCTACAGCATGTTTCCACACACCACTACATATTCCAATCCTACGAGAGGGGGAACTTTCCCCACTATAGGACATGCCACATGTTCAACTACTCACGTCATATAACTACTAACATGCCACCACAGCACTAGTTCCGGCCTCACCACACAGCAACTCAGAATAACGGCCACAGAAACTGTCCACACCCGCAACCTGTACCTTCCAGTACCAGAACATGCCAATAGCCACGATTCCAACAACCTCAACAACTATTTTACTGTGAGAGCAGTCACAGTTTTCCCTGATAGCACCACAGCAGCAGAACTGCGGAGATGGGAACTAGCGTACCAGAATATCCTGGATACCAGTCACCCACCTGGCCTTAACCACCATTAAAATCCAACCACTTAACCAATCACTTTTAAAGAAACTAGATATAACTTTTTGCGTCAGTACTAGTTACCCTTGCTACAAATACAGGGGCATAGCTGTCAGAGGGGGGGCTAGGTGGTGACGTGCACCGGGGCCCCAAGCGCAGCTCAGGAGGTCCCTAAAGCTCAGAGAAGCAAACATCACAATACTTGGAACAGCTTTTTTTTTTTTCTTCTTCTTTTTTTAAAAAAGGGGGGGGGTGTCGCCCTTCTGGCTTGAGCATATAATATTTTTTTGCATTGGGTCACTTGTTAACCTAGCTACGCCACTGTGCATATGTTCATATTACCATCGCCCACAATATATTATCTCATACATTGCCGCTATATCGCTAGTCTACTCCTTAGCCGTTCCCCCCACTATCTTGCTAGTCATTAGGTGACGTTCTGTGTGTGCACACATACAGAACCTTATCATCCATTTATCTACTACTGAAGAAGGCAGTTGTCAAAATATTGTGTGTTTGTTTGTCTGCCCAAGTGTTTTCACTAATTTCAGCAGTCAACTTTGGTATGTTACTTTCCCTTTCCTTCATTATTTATATCACCTAGAAGCCGCTTCCATTTTCCTTAATTTCATCAATATTTTCTGTGGAAATTTAGAAAATTTAAAATAAATCGTACGTTCTATTAAGTATTTTCTTTTTTGAAAAAAAGTGAATTATAAACACTAGGAAGTTGATCTATTGTTTTTCTGTCTGGATGATAATAAGCAGTAACTTTTTACCTGTGAACTACCAATTCTAGTACTGTCAAACTTTTATGGAAGCTAGTCGAAAATGTTACTGGTTAAATCATTTAATCAAACATTTGTTCTTGCCCACAAATGCATAAAACTGAATATTTCATGGTTAAGACATTGTCAGGGAGAGGAGGAAGGAGGGGGGAAAACATGATTCAACCAAAAAGTCTACAGCGAAATATAGAAAATGACAAACAATCCGCAAAAGAGAAACGAATGGAGGAAAACAGACCGACTAAAAAAATCTTTAATTTCCTTGGTACACAATCATAATGCCATTGTTTATATATCAAACACTATTTTTTCTTGTGATTAAAAGCCAAATATATTTTATCTCTTTCAGAAGTTTGTTACACATGGGATAAAATGAGACAAACAACCCAAAAGAAGACAAGGTAGCCTTTGGTCTGAAGAGCACAGACCCTCACAAATCAAATGAAGGACTTCTGAACCCAAAAGAAAATGATACTCTGCCAAATGCAAGATGGCCCAATGTGATCCTATTAGGCCCCAACAAACATGTATACATAAAAAAAAAATTTAAAAAAATGCTACTTATCTACAGAAATTAGCATGGAAATTTTAAATGCAGCACACATCACATTCAACAAAAAAATGGAAACCCGACATTAATACCTCAGCTTTCAGAATTATAAAAATGAGACTCTTAAAACCTGGGAATGTACATTTAAAAGCCCAATAAAATCCAACCAGCACCAGTATATCCAGACAGACGAATTTTAAGAAAACTGATTCCATCTCCGAGCCTATTTTTCAAAAATATCTTAAATATACAGGCTTTTAGTAACAGTTTTATTAGAAGTATAGCTGTATGATGCTGGTGGTAAAAGGAAATTAAAATCAGTCGTCTCCATTGGATAGATCATGCAAATAAACCGCTCAGAAACACCAAACTCTGAAATAATTGCTTCAGAATGCATTTGTCTTCTTGTTGGGTTTCAAGGCACGTGAAACTGTATAATGTGGCTATGTGCAAAGTTGTCTAGTCAATCTGCAAAATCGTTAAATTTCATAAGCTAACCTTATCTCACTGGGGGGAACGTTCTGATTTGCTTGACTGGAGGTTGAACACTTGATCATGGAGTTGAGTAGCAACTTTTCCAGCTGGCAAGGAGGAATGAATTTCTAACTTGTTTGTACATTTGACAAGTCCTAATACATAACTAGCTGTTGCCCATGACTTAATTCAGGTTGACACATCCTACTATTTTTATATTTAATATACTATTTTATTATTGGTATCATTTCTGCTACATTTCATCACTTTTGTCTTGCTTTGGTTTATATTTAGTCCAAAATTTATTATTTTATTCATGACATTCAGCCATTTCTCAATATCTTCAGCCTGTTCTGCTAACAGAACAATGTAATCAGCATACAGACTTTTTTCCTCTGTGATCACTTTTGCCACATTCAAATTTTCCTTTTACTTTATTGCTTCCTCAGCATACAAACTGAAGAGTAATGGAGACTGAATATAACCCTGTCTCACGCCCTTCTTTAACTGATGCACGTCTCTTAACTCTTGACATGTGCACATCTCCCAAACCACTAGTGCTGCACTGGTAGAATATTATTGTTGCAGCAGCCCTCCTCCCTTCAACTTTGGTGAGTGTTGGGTATAGATTATCTGTCCATATATTGAAAGTTAACCCATAACTTCCAGAAATGAAGGCAGTGAACAAATTTTATAATATTTCAGCATGAAACATTCACACAGGCAGAAGCACAAGACACATGGCAAGAGAATTTGATGTAAGCACTAGTCACTTCAAAGATTTATGGCTTTACTCGTCAACATCAAGTTCATTAGAGATGGGTCACAGACTGACACAATGAATGAGAAGGAAATCAGACATGGCTGTTTAAAGTAATCATCTCAGCATTTGCCTGAAGTGACTTGGCGAAACCATGGGAAACCCAAATCTGGAGGGCCAGATGGAAATTCGAACCTGAACAAGAGGCCGGAGCATTACTGCTCCACACATCGTAAGAAAACTGCCAAAGGATCCATAAAACTATATTTATGCCATGTTAAAAGAAAATGAATAAAAACCAAAACTTTATTTTTGTATAACTACATATTGACACTGTCTTAAAGCTCAAACAGTTCATGTAAAATACAACACTTATGTAAACATTTCAGATTTATCAATACTGTTTTTGAAAATACTACAGCAAGAGTATATTATCTACATTGGTGCATCCTGATGCTATTGGTTCAAATGTAGTATCCACATGAGAATACTAATGTGCCAAGAAATACAAATTTTATATTACAGTCTTATTAAAATTTGTTGTGCAATTATAATTTAAGGAGAAACAGTATGAAAGGAGAAAAAAATATAAAAGGCAAAAGTTTTATGAAAAGTGCATAAAAAAACTTGAGATTCGTAATTTTATAGCTAAGAACAAACATAATAAGGAGTTAAATATATTATAATGGCAATTATTTTTGTTCCCGTCTCTCTCTCTCTCACACACACACACACACTCTTTAAGGAACAAAACATGATGCAGCAAACACCTTGTAGCAGATTGCAAATGAACAGCTTGCATATCAGCTTTATCTTTTTTACACTGTCTCATATTCTCTGCGGATGGATTTGGCCAGGCAACAAGCCAGAATAACACCAACAAGCTAAAAAATAAAAGAATAATTCAGTAAATAATGTTTGAAGAAACATCAGAAGCTGTAAATATGAAATATATGTATATAACATCAATGAGTAGGAGAAGGTTTTAAGGTAATGAAATTAAGGAAAGTTAGGGGAAATAAGAATCGACACTTAACACACATGACGGCGGCAACAAACACAGGAGAAAAAAAAAAAAAACATGAATTAAGTTAACCGCCGAAATATTGCGTTATTTGTGTTAGTTATTCCTGTGTGTCACTCCTAGCCAGTCATCTGTGGTAAGTATTTGGTCTTGTTTCCCCATTCTTCATTATAAATGTATATACATGTACCTGCACAAAAGCAACTCCTATGCCAACACCTCCAATGATAAGAGCATGATGATGAATGAATCTCTCCAAGGCATCAACACACCCATCAACATACGCTTTCTCTACAGGGCACTCTGCTTTGACATCAACTCCTTCACAACAAGAATTTGGCACTTCCATACGAGCATTAATCCAATCCTGGGGGCCATTTATTCCACAGCAATGGACCTGGAAAAAATTAACGTTAGAAGCATTTCTACATTTTAAAAATTTCTTTTTTATTACTGTGTAATACAAATAACAAAAAATTCCTTACATCAGTCTGCATAACATCCCAAGAATTCTTCATCTCTGTGCTGTTACTGTAGAGTGGCAAGGTCTTGTTTAGTTGAGCTTCTACGTCATCATGGATAGAATCCTTCAAAACATAACCAGCTATTCCTCCAGCAAGTTCCAATGCAAAGATTATCAAGAGCAGAACTGAAAACTAAGACCAGAAGGTAGTTTTATTTCATAGAACATTATCTACAATGGAATTAGCCTGTATAATCTACAACTCAAAAAAAATGATTATTTTTTGTGGTAGATGATTCATTTCCTTTTGTGTTGCCTCTAGAGCAATCAGACAGTCCAATCCAGATTAAGAGATTTTAAACAGATCTCAACTATCTGCAACAGGTGATAACTATTTAGAGAAGTAACTTCAGCCAACTGTACAATAGACAATTCAATCATAGTGGCAATGAAAATGCTGTTATGCAATGAAGGGATAGTAAACCAATCATCCTAGAAGTGCCATGAAAAACACAAACACTTTACAATATTTCATTAAACTCCTTAATCATTAGATAATGGTAATAAAGAAGGTGCCTAGTGAAAATACCACTTGTTAGAGAGTGATGAGGGGGATGTACGAGAGAAATAAAGGAATTGGGTTACAAAAATTTGGTCAGACCATTGCTCGAATATGGTAGTGTAGTATGGGACCCACATTTTGCATATCAAATACAGGAGTTGTAGAGGGTGCAAAAAAGGGCTGCTAGATTTGTTTCTGGAAATTATCGCAGAATGCAATCAGTGCAGATATGATAAAGGAGCAGGAATGAGATTCGTTGCAAGACAAGAGGAGGATGAGGAGGATCAAGGGAATGTACAGGGTGTATGCTGGCGATGAGGCATGGAAAGATATTGGAGTAGGTATGAAAAGTAGTGCATGGAAGGGAAAAGATGACCATGACCACAAGTTGGCACTCTATTTCAGGCACAAGGGTGTGGGAAGATTCTCTTTTTTGGGTAAAGGTGTCAGGAATTGGAATGTGTTACCAAGGGAAATGATGAATAACTCGCAGAAAATGTTGAAAGAATTTAAAGTTAAAATTTGTAGAGCGCAAATGTAGATGGGTGCAGGATAGGGGGAGGACAGCTGTGTAGGGAAATTGCCACCAGAGCGTGTGGTCCATTGTAATTAAATTAAATAAAAATAATAATAATCAGTAACCACAGAGAGGTAGGAATGCCAGACGAACACTAAAACAAACATCAAGAACACACTTTACAATATTTCAGTTTAAAATCCATAGAATTGTTACCACACAGCAATATTGAATCCAGCCTACAATTAAGACCATCTTCACTGGAATTGCCCATTCTTCCAGAAAACCATCCCCTCATTTAATTCCAGCAGTTCCTCATTTCCACTTTATAATCACGCTCTTTCCTAAACTCCATTCTACACTAATAACCTCAGCTCCGAAGAAATTCAAGGCACGAGAGAGCTACATATACTTCACCAAGCAGGCAACAATGTAATCTGACACCACCAAGTGTCATCTTGCAAGAATATTGCCTTACACATGTTAGTCTTTTTGCGAATTTTGGATCTGCCATTCTCAATTGCAGTCACCTAGGTGGGGTTTTATTTCCATATCCTTCCATTAAAGTCATGCAGTAAGAAATCTGATGTGTGAATCCCTGCCTTTTTTTTTTTCTTTCTTTTTTTCCAAATGGCTTTAAACAGAAATATTGTAAAGTGTGTTAGTGTTTTTAGGTTTTTGTGTTCATCTGGTTCCCCTGCCTTCCATCTGTTGTAAGTGATGGTTATTTTTCCTATCCTCCTTTATAATCATGGTTAGAGGAAGGTTTGTTGCAAGGGGATTAAATGTGAACATACAGAGACTATTCACAGAACTATATTAGACAAAATTTATTCATTCCTTCAGAACCGCATGAAGTCTTGAAACATGACAATTTGTTGCTTTTGGATGTGCTCTTTTAGAAAGTATTCTCCCCAAGCTAGTACACAACTGCACTTATAGCTGCTTTATGTTTTCAAGTGAGCTCCTGTTTCAGTACCAACAGCTAGCGAGCAGTAAACGATACAAACTCAAAACTAGTCTTTTCTCACTTTTCAAAGAATTCTCAACTACTGTTCATAAAAATTCTCAGCTTTAGAGCAGGTCATAGGAAGTTTGTACGGAAGAAGATGCATGCTTACTTGTTAAACTCTTATTTAACAGAGGACGAATGGTTTTAACAAATTGAATTGTCACACTTACTGATAGATGAAAGACTAGAAAAATACTACAAAAATAAAACCATTAGAAACAAAAGGAGAATGTTAGGTACACACTGTCAATCTTCTCAGACACACACAAGGAGAACCATTTCACCTCTTAAGCAAATTACCTTTGGTTTTTCATTTAAGAAAAAAATTAAAGAGTCCGAAATAAACTTGGACAAAAGTTAAAAAAAAAAATGATAAAGAACTTTAAAAATACATCTAGCAAGGCTTTAACAAGCTGGTGACCATTTTAGTTTTTTGAACATTTCACCCATCATGATTTAACCTCTGCTTTGTTTATGTGAGGTACACTCTATTGCTCTATAGTACAGATTAAATGTTAAACTATAGGTCCCATCTACCCTCCAGGATTACCAGATTAGGTTGGAAGCCATGAAAAAGTTTGGTAGACAAACATATGGCCAATGTATCCTTTGTGGTCTCTTGGCCAACAATGTCTTAAGCCTCGTATCCACTTGAGCACACTCAGGCGAATGAGCCACTCACTCATTTGAGCGCGCTCGTTCGAGCGTGCTCAAGGAAAAGGAAATTTTGGTCGAATGAGCCTGGTTTCAGTGCTCAGAAAACGCTCGGCTATTGACGTGTCGTCACGCTTAGCTGCGGCCTTTATTATTATCCATAAGATGTCAAAACAGAGAAGAAAATTACAAAGTTGATGGATTAGAGAGTCATCATCAGCGAAGAAATTATGTTAATAAATTAATTTGCGAATTGACTTTAGAAGAAGACAATAAGCTATTTCAAAACCTTACGAGATCGATTTCGAACATTTGCTGTCATTAGTTGGACCTCATATTAAAATGCACGATACGCCTATTTGTGAGGCGATCCCACCAGAAGATAAAATTTATAATAACTTTAAGATTCCTAGCCTCAGGAAGTCCCTACACAAGCCTGCAGTAGACGTTCAAAGTATATAAACAAAGCATCATTCGTTTAGTACGGGTAGTCTGTGATGGCACTATTGAGTCACTCCAAAATTATATGAAGGCTGGTAACTATTTTTAATTTGTTTTCAAATATAGATTTAAAGGTTATTTTTATGATTATTTTTTAAATAATGGAATTGATTTCAAGTTTTTAGTAAAAATTGGTATAAAAATTATATTGCCTGGCACAAAATCAATATGATTTTAGGCACTTAGGATCTGAATTTCGTAACACCAAATTCAATCAAAATCCGTTCAGCTGTGAGAAATACTATTATAAAAGACTTACCACTTCCCGTTATAGAAGTTCCCTTCTGTTTTGATCGTTCGCACCTGAATGACCCTAGCTGTCTTGTTATTTTTTTCTTGACATCATCAATACTAAATTTTCATATCTCGCTGATTTCACTCCATGCACCTTATTTTTTAGTTTGATTATAATAGTGGAGCTTTCCCATAACACCCTCTTTGATTCATACGCATCAATTAGAGTTAAGCAAATTTCATTGTCCCACGTGCTCGCGCTCATTGTAGAAACCGCCAAATACCGTCCACACTGAGCACCGAACAAACACTGGCTCGCCTTTGAGCATTCCAAAATACCGACAACTGATCGGCTCGCCCCGAGCGCGCTCGCTGTCGTTCGTTGCGAGCGTGCTCAGGCGTCCACACTTGAGCCGCTCGCTTCACTGAGCGGCTCATTCGCCTGAGCATGCTCAAGTGGATACGAGGCCTAATGCACTTGCTCTTATGACTTGGCTTAACCAATCTGGATACGTTGAAGGATCTTGCAATTTAGCATCAACTCAAATCCGTAAAGAAATGTTGCATTATAAAGTTTTTCATCCAAAGTTCCCAGGAGTTAATCATAACTGTTGATGAAGATTCTTACCACTGCACCATAAACAAATATTTTATGCCTAGACTTAAAGAGCAATCATCACACAGCAAGTTTTCAGCAAGATGGTGTCACACCTCACACAGCAGGGGCCACCATGAATATTTTATGCCAGAAATTCCCTGGAAAATTGATTAGTTGATTTGGTGACGTTGCATGGCTACCCAGATCACCGGATCTAACACCCCCTGGAATTTTCTGTGAGGTGAAAGTGTATAATACGAACACAATGGATATATC
This sequence comes from Vandiemenella viatica, assembly GCA_031002005.1. Classification (NCBI taxonomy): domain Eukaryota; kingdom Metazoa; phylum Arthropoda; class Insecta; order Orthoptera; family Morabidae; genus Vandiemenella; species Vandiemenella viatica. Next base: position 48,803,734 of record JARYHS010013631.1, read on the forward strand.
TGAATAGAGAGAGAGAGAGAAATTGAGCATGAAGTTAATGCTATTCCACAATCGCTACTGAAATGTGTTACTCAGAATACCACCGATAGATTCAGTGAGTGTCTGCCAAGATGGAAAACATTTATAAGATTAGATCAAACCTAGAGTTAGGGGAATCTGTGGAAGAGAGACTTAGGTCATCTAGACTTAATTGGTTTGGATATTTAAAAAAAATTAATAGTACAAGACTACCAAAAGCTTATTTGGAACAAAGGATAACAGGCAAAAGACCAATGGGAAGATCAAGAAGATGAATAGACCAACTGAAGGAGGAAGAGAGGAGAGGCTGGAACTGGGAATCTGTTGTGGACAGGGAAAGTTTTCTATACAGCAGGCAGTGGAAGATTAGCGTCTACTACCACCAAGACGGAAACACAGGAAGGCTCGTAAAGCACACCAGGGAAACTGGAGATGGTCCCCAGTGATAATGATGATCCCGATTGATTTGATAACCAATAGATACTTTTTTTAACTTAGCCTACAACTTCAATTTATTTTATTTACAAATTCAGAATCTTTTATGGGACATCCTGTATGAGGGAAGGCAACTTTCCAACTTTAACAGAACTCATGGGCATTTTTTGAACACTTTGATAGTTAATAAAATTTGACAGTACAAATTAAAAATGGATCTTCTGCATGGAATATGGAAGGCTCAGATGCACCACACTGTAACACAAGGCTAAGTATGGTTGTGGGGTTCGATCCTGCTAGCCAACGGGTAATACTTGTCAAACTAAGCATTGGAAATAATGGTATCACTATGAATTTTGTTTATCAAACAATGAGGAAAATTATCAAGAACATTAATAAGAGCTCATAGAAGTGCTGTATCTGGACTATCATTATTACAGTATATGATTAAAATGAACTGAAGACAAATAATACATTACTATCAAATCGGAGCTCCAAGCATCAAAAGCATCTAACAAAAACATTGAGGTACAAAGAACATTGGATATGTGTAAACCCTCTGACAAAACAAGCAGCCTATTTTTGTTTTTTGTAGTTTTCATGATATTTAAGCAAATCCAAGAATGGGAGTTGGGCAAATAAGAAAACTCTAGAATAAAATGTTCAAATAGTGAAAAAGTTCATTAAAAATAATCTTAATACCTATATTCAAACTGTACTAATGAGCCTACTCTAGCATAATTATTTTATCATCCGAATTTTCAATCTTTTTCCCCAATTTCACAGAAAAACTTAGCATTTGGAAACAAAACTTTCACTTAAAAACTATAGCATCAACAAAAAAGTTAATCTATCATCTTTCTTTCAGTTACATAAATATTCAACACAGAAAAAAGAGCTTTATAAAATGATTGCATTCACAAAAATGATAAACGTAAGAGCGTATACTTACAGTTACTATCATACAATGGTTTTCTTTGACGGCTCCACAGCATCCAAAAAATGCAACAATAAATATGATAACACCAACTATTATAAGCAGTACAGGACCAACAAAAACACTCGAATTGCCAATGTCAAATGAATTAAAAGTGCTCAGAGTAACTGCTCCCACAGATAGTATTACTATTCCAGAAATCTGCAACAAAAAATTGTATTGTTACAACACAATCAGATTCAAATATAGCTATTTAACATAATCTAATGTTAAGGCAAACCTCTCATTTTTCACGTGAACCTTTATATACCATTTGTCAATAGCCTCAGATAATTTATTGCCACGATGGATAAGCCAGTTTATTTTATTAGTGTCAAAAATGCTGAACACAAATTGATAAATTTTATCTTAATTATCTAATCAAGTGGTTCCCAATTAGTGGTAAGCGTACCCCCAGGGGTACGCGAGGTTTTTTCAGGGGGTACGCGCGGTTTTCTCTTGGCTAAGGTGATCACTAAAATAATTGAAAAATCCACTTTTATCAGCCAAAAGAAACATTACTATCGCCCAAATATATTTTTAAATAAACTGTGTTTTTGTCAATTATATTATTGTAATCCTGTGGTTGTGAGAAGCACTCTACTGGTATGAACGAATTCATTTATTTATCATTTCAGATGTAAGGGGTACGCGTGGTTGAGCTCCTTCTTGCAGTGGTACTCGGGAAAAAATAATTGGGAACCACTGATATAATCTGATCTAGAGCAAATCAAATACATTAGTGAATAGAATCTGAACCATCAAAGATTTAGGTCATCACTGACAAAGATCAAATCCAATATTTTAATTTTAATGGCAAAAAACAGTTATTCTAATAAATATCTCAAGCTTACTGTTAAGTAAGGAAAATGTATAAAGCTGAACCCTTTTAATCAACTTCAATGGTTTTAAGATTTGTTAACTCTAAGAACAATGTTAAGCTTTGGGAAAATCAAATATTCTTTGTGTTAAGTCACTTGTGAAATGTGCAGAGGTATGGCAAACATTTTTTTTAGCTCCATTACTGCACCTGGGGTCACAACAATGGTGGTGGCAAAATAATGTTTGAGGGGGTGATCATCTGAGTTTTTGCTAAGGTTTGAAAAATTCCTAGATCCCCCACTGAGTTTAGAGCAGAGAATGATACAATCTCAACATCCACCTAGGTGACGGGGGAAAACGAAAACTGCTCCAAATCTAATCAGAATGGCATTCAGCTAAGGGAGGCTCGATCTACGGGGAGAGGTGTTGGCTGGAAAGCTACGCTGGGCTACATGGGGGGGGGGGGGGGGGAGGTTTCCGAGCCAGGCCACGTAGTTTTTCGTTCATATTATTAGTCACAGTTAAAATGAGATACAGAACACACAACAGCATGTAAATGCGTGTTTCCTCCATTTAATTATCGCCATATGTAATTTACCTGACAAGAGAAAACTGTACAAAATGTCATCTGGAATTAATATGGAAAAAGGCTATGTGCTATGTGGGTGAGGGAGTAGAGAAAACAGTCATGTCGGGCTACGTGGTGGAAGGGGAGGGGTTCACAGGAGGCCAAAATGGAGCTACACAATTTATGGATGCTCCAAGGACTAAGATCCAAACCTGGTCCCATTAGTGAATATTAGATAAGTTTTACTTCTTAATGGTTTTTGTCACTGCAACGGAAAAACAGGCAAGAATACAGATAGAAAATTAGTATGGATCAAGTAATCTTCTGGATATAGGAGTTTCAGGGACTACTGGAGATCGTGATTCCACTACAACATTCAGTAATGACATAATACTGCTGGAGTAAAGTGCAAGCCGCATTATTTTCTAGCAGTAATTCCGTTATAATACAGCGTGGACCATTATTTTCAAACAGAAATTAAGTTGTAATACAGCTTGGACTAGCAAGAAATTGTTAATCGTACTTCCGAAAGTATGTCTTGTGTTTCACCACTGTAGTATTATGACACCAATTCCTGCACTGTGAACAATTCTCCAGTAATCCCGAGTTTCAAAGTGGTACAGTTAAAAAGAAATGGCACTGTTTTAATGGAAGATGAAGTGAAAAATTCCAGATGACAGTGGGCTGGGACTATTGTTATGATTCTTATGATGACAAAAAAGGTAAAAATCCATGGCTAAATTTTTTATAGATTCAATATATTCCACCGTACTGTTACTTATAGGGAGTTAGAGAACTGACATTTGACAACAGTTGAATTATTACACACTATAAAAAGCAACCAAGGTTTTTTTATGATTACAGTTTTGGGCTTGACACATGATAGCATGAATTATGTATATATCTAGTCATTAAATTTGAAAAGTTAGAGATTTTAAGTCTGTTAAATTAAGAATACTGCAGAATAAATTGAGTAACCAAGAAGATAAAAGAACCATTTAAAACAATACCAGTTAAACTAATTTTGTCTGCATCACCTAATCAGGTGAGAATATGGTGCCAGATGGTTATAATTCCAAACTCTCTGATAGGGAAAAAACTTTATTCATGCCACCACTAATATTACTGTATGAACATCATCAGTTCATGAACATCATCAGTTCAGTGATCATATTAAGGTACTCTGATTAAATATTCCAGCTTTTACTTCACCCAACAAAAAAAAACTATTACAGATAGCACAAATTGCATTCAAAAAATGATAAACATAAGAGTATATATAAATTATGCACAGATTGCATAATTTTTCTGATCAGTTAAAATTTCAAAATAGCCATAATTGCCTCTAATTTGAAGCTTGCTTGTTCTTCAATACTACCGGTACTGCAACACTGGCAGATGCAAGGGGGGGGGGGGGCTAAGGGGCTCATGCCGCCTCCCCAAAGTATTTAAGGTCCACCCCCGACATCGGTTTTTTTTATATTTGGAGACCCCTCCCCCCCCCCTTTTTAGCTCTGAGCTTTTAAGGGCGGCATGCCTATAGCCTAACCCTTACCCGACTCAAGCCCCCTCCCCCAAAACCAAAATCATGTATCCGCCTCTGTACTGCAAGATAGTTACTAGCAACACTAACAATGCAACATTTATAGCATTTCCATCTATGAAGTTTGCAGTCACATGGAATTATAAATATCTCCACATACCACTGTTGTGTGAAAGTGGACCTGAACCAATGTAATGCAGCAATGAAGTTGAAAATTTCTGTTGCAAGTGCTCTTGCATCTGATTTTAAGTTGAATAAAACTAATCCTAGAGGTAGTTAATAACTGGTTTCTTGTTTTTTTTTATTTTTGTGATCCATGACACTGGGGCTACTGCTTTTTTTTTTAGCAGGAAATGAAATAACTGAACAGTACACTGTTCATATTAGTTTCTCAAATGAGTAAAAAAACAAATTATATAACTGAAAATTATATTGAACAGTTGAGTCAATATAATTCTTGGTAACTAATATCCATAAAATAATTACTGGGAACAATAATGTAATTATCATAATAATCTTTCCATCTATAGCTAGTTGTCATGTGGTATTAAGCTACTATCCCTGTATTAAGACAGCTGGCAAAGAAGAAAGTTGCTCAAATATTATATAACTTGATACTATTAATTGTACACAACTGGTTACAAAGAATATATACCAAAACCATGCAATACTGACACTCCCTATCAGTATAATAAATGCGTTTATGAGACTACTGGTCTATGTATCAGTAGAGCCAGGGATATTTAATCTGATGGCCATTTTAGTTTTCGAACATCCATTTTATTGGAGACAGCTGTTTGTGACATTACTGTAGGTAAATAGTTCTAGCAGTATTCTCTTAACTCTCCAAATTTAGAAGCATATTACAGGATGAAAAGTTTTGGTCAGCTAAATCAGTATTTATGGATAATGGAAACAAATTGCCGTTGGGCACTAACAGTGCACACTATACAACTCTGAAAATGTAGAACAACAAATTACAATATTACAATGTATATCTCATTGCTGAAGTAGGTGAACAGTTTTAAAATACCTGTAGAGTGTTGTGAAGGAAAGTGGAAGGAATGCTGGAGAAATTAGATGAAAGAGGGGAGGAGGCAGAAACATTTAAGTATTGGAAGCCCGATTTAACCAGATGTGCAACAGAAGTTAGGTATTGATTTATACAATGTTCCTATTCTTGCATATGGTGCCAAAACATGGTCACTGAAGAGGTGGGACGTCAGTAAGAATCACGGGTTTAATTCTAGATCACGAATTGCTACAACTTAACTCATGCAACTATCAAGGAATTATCCATATAACTTCTATGACATTTTTTCCCCAGGCTGTATTTCATCCTAACCACAACTGCTAGGAATTAAACAATTTAGGACGACATGATCCAAGCACCGGCAATAAAGTTGTAGCGGTATCATGTTCTAGAATTAAGCCGAATCGGGAGGGTGAACTGAAATTTCTAAAAAGCATAATATGGGTAGAAAAAAGTACAGAATAAATTAGGGAAACAATGTGTAAGATGATAGAGAAGGTAAGATTAGAATGGCATGGACATATTAAGTGAACGGGGAAGCAGAGGCTACCAATGAAAAAATACAGGAAATGAAGGATTTAATTCTAGATCGTGACACCATAACAGTGCTGTAAACACTTTCCACCAACGCCATTGTCAGTGCAGCAATCATATCAAGTAAACCTTTTCCGCCCCGTCCCCCCCCCCCCCCACCTCTTTCCTAGCAGTCATGGCTAGGTTAACATGCATTCAGGACAATGAGGGAAAATTTCTTTAAAGTCTTAGAAGTTAGGTACTTGTGTACAGCAGACATGTGGAAAACGTTTTTCTATCAACATTTTTGTAATGAAGTTAAAATGACATTACACAATAATTAACATTTAAAAGAGCTTCGTAGAAACCAAGAGGAAGGATTAGATGGCCAGGGAGTGTGTGCTGGAGAGAGGACTGATGGAAAAATGATAGTAAGAGGAAAATGGATACACATGCAATGCATCCAGACAGCAGCTGGAAACTTAATCAGGTTACATTACATCATGTACAATATTAGACATTTGTTCTGGGAACACAGTACTATTATAGTGTGTTAAACAGACCGAACTACTTGCACATAGTTGAAGTAATCACAATTTTAATATGATGAAAGCAATTTCATGGAAAACACAAACTACGCAAAGGAAAATCAGCTCTTTCTCTGGCCCGCGACACTATACAAATTATGTCTCCAATAACATGCATACAATAACAGAACCATGCACACTGCATACATTACACTGGCTTTGTGCCATGGAAAGTCTGGCTTCTTTAATCAGAGAAGCTGGGACTTAGGTACCAAACATTTATCTATTCATTCCTACCGGAATCATTTTGTTCAAACCTATGACATCAATTTATTAATGCCCGATAACCACTCTACAAGCAAAACTCCCCTTCCCCCCGACTCCACAGTCAATGTAAAAAATGAGCTTTCCATGTGTCACTGTGTTCAACAACCTGCTGTTTCTATTATTTTTTTCACTATATAACATGCTGCAAACGGTTTAAATTTTGAATATCAGATTGTTTTTGCAAATCAACAGTTATGGTTGAAATGTCTTACCATAATTATCAGTTTATTTCTTGAATTCTGGAAGTTGTATTCAACACAGACCAATTGTAAAAAGCGATCGAAAACTTTAAAAAGTGTATCAGATATATCTCTGAGAAAATTCAGTTTAATACAAACAAGCAGTTTGATTATAATGTCCGATTACCTCCGCTATAGTTCAATTTTAGTGTCAGTTTTACAGTATTGAATAAAGCAGTTTACTTGGAATCTCACTCATTTTTGAAGTGACTAGTTACCGTGTAGCACCTATTTCATAGCAAGATGTCTAACACGTGTTGTAATCTTGTATAACATTTAAACAACAATTGAATGTTCAATTGAGACGAAAATAAAAATCTTATGTAACTTTCAATAATAAGGGAAACCAATCTTACTATCAATACTATCAACGGTCTACACATCTTGCTTTTCTGTACCATCGACTGACTCATATTGGCATAAACTTCTTTCCTTTACCTTATAATCACTATATAAATGTAGCAGAATGCAAGTTAATTCATAACTAAATAACAGTTACTCACCACAAACAATAAATTGAATGTGAAAAGTAGGTACTTCACACAAGACATTCCTCCGGACACCATCTCGACAGTTGTCTTTCTGAAATTATACACATTTATAATTACACGGTTACACTGTCACAAAGGCTTTAATTTCTGCACAGCATGGCCCTTACCACTCAGTTAGAAGACCACCACAATAGAACAAACTACGCACTTCACGACTACCTTCCCACCTTGTTGGATATCGTTTGACAGTGCGCGCAGCGCTGCTGGAACTGTGTACAGAGTACTTCAATCAGTGTATTCATGCGCACGAAAAACGATGGAGATAAGAATGATAAAACGTTACTTGAAAAAATATAGAGATATGACGTTGATGCATAAATCTTTTAATCGTTTCAAATATTAGTAGTTATCTTCTACACTAATAATAACTAAAAAGGCTTTCAATTATAACTGATCTATATTTATTCGCGCAAGGTTACATACGTCTAAGCCTACTGGCGCCTTCTGGAGGATTGTCACGTGAAATTGAATAAGCTATTCTGACAACAGCTGTGTCAAACAATAGTGCAATAGCAACAAGTGACGAAGAATTACACTTGTTAGTCAGAGTCAAGCTGATGCATCACACCAATCTACAAGTATCTAGAGTATAAATAAGTAGGTCTCGTGGCTAATAATAGATTATGCCTTAAAATACTCTGACTTCCTGTGTTATACAAATACTGTCATAGTCAACACAGATGACAGTATTTTCAGGAAGCTGAAACAATAGAATGAAATTCGCTCATTATTCTTGGATAAATGTGGCTTCGTTTCATTCTTAAAGAAACTGAGCTTAAGTAAGGGATTTGTGAGTTGAATTATAATTTGAGAGTAGGATATCTGTTCCGAAGATATGAACGTTAACGTTAATAATATATTCAATTGAGATTGAGCTCTTGTCCCAGTGGTTATTTTCCTAGGGGGCGTCCATTATTTACGTAGGGTGTTTTTCGTAAATCTGGACTTCCCCCCGAATTAGCCTGAGATCACCATCGTAATTTTGGAGACCTTTTTTCTTCTTCTTCTTTTTTTTTTTTTTTTTTTAGCTCTACTGCTCTTTGAAGGGGGTGATCTGAAATAAAAATTGGCTTGAGATTTCCATCGACCCACCCTCCTCCTTGGTGAGATTTCGCCATGCCCCCCCTCCCCCTGATTTGAGCCCACGCAATTAATGGACGCCTCCCTACAAAACTATTTCTGGATTTATCGAATTTCTACTTTAAATTCTTTCAGAGATTAATGTTAATTGTTCACGGTATCCCTCGGTAATTATATCATTCCCTGACTCCCTTACCTGCCAAAATAAAAAATCTAACTCTTTCCTGCCTGATTGTTATTTTGTTGTGGTAACCAATCTTTTTTTATGCACTGCTCCTAATTTAATTCAGTTACGATGGAGAGCATGGTCCGGTGACAATACAAAACAACACATTTTCCATGGATCCCAATGTAAAAGATTGGCTGTGTGTGACATGAAAAGTTGTCAGTTTACAGATAAACTATTGCATTAAAAAATAGATATATGAATGCATTGTTATTGTAATAGTCTGTTCACTTAATATGTTTTAAGTCAGCTTTAAAGAGTGCGACGTTTCGGTGAGATTTAAGTATACGACAGTTTAACGAGGGCCTCATTGTACCTGCCACTGCCAGTAACAATTGTAAGGTTTGGCCAGTAATATACACATAGGTTCAAACATTAGGCCCATTTCAGTTATTTGCCCGTAGAATTATTTTTAAGATATTACTGGTTCTCAGGTTGAAAAGGGTTGAGAAACTCTAAGTTAGTATATCTCCTTAGCTTAAAAGAGGTTTCTCATCGGCAGCTTTAAGTTATACATCTTTTGTTCATTTCTCCAAAATTATGTTTGATCTTCCTATATAGCAGATGTGGCAATTTGGAAGATCAAATAAAATTTTGGAGAAATGAACAAAAGATGTATAAACATTAAAGCTGCCTATGGAAAACCTCTTTATGCTTAGAAGATAGAGCTAACCGATGGAAAGAATACATTGAGAGGGGGAATTCCAACTGATTAAAGTCTTCACACTTCCGAAGAAAACACAAGCCGATAAATGTGAGAATTATCGCACAAGTCTAACATCACATGCTTCAGAATTACTGACCAGAACAACATACAGAAGAATTAAAAGGGCAGTAGAAGAGGGAGTAAGTGAATAACCGCGGTAAAAGCGAAGCAACTCGGCTTTAACATTAATACTTAAAGAGCGGATCAAGAAAAACAAAGATGCTTTTATGGTGTTTGTTGTTTTAGAAAAGGCTTTTGTTAATGTTATGTGGGACAAGGTATTCAAAATTTTAAAGAAGTCTTGTCTAAAATTTCGAGATAGAAGAATATAAATTATATAAGAATCCAGTTGCTGTAATAAAAGTAGAGAATCATGAGACGATGTGCACCAGTTAAAAAGGGTGTGACACAAGGTTGTAGTCTATTCCCATTAATATTCAACTTGTACCGACGTAAAGGAAGTAATGCATGTGGCATAAGTGTTCGAGGAGAAAAAAATCAGTATGCTAAGATTTGCTAATGACTGTCTTGTTAGCAGAACAGACTGAGGATATTGAAAAGTTACTAAAGCGGCCTGTAGACGATCAAATTGTTTGTCAAACTTTACGTGTTTGTCAAATTATTTGAGAGTCTGCGGCATTGTTTGACACGTTTGACAAACAATCGACGCGTTTGACGTGTTTGATGGAAATTTTGATTGACGGCGTGTTTGTCAAACAAGTTTGCAGGTGTGCGGTGGTGTTTGTCAAACGTTATTTCATTTATCGCCTAGTAACCATGGAGAACGCATCGCCGCGCCGTTCGCCAAGTGACAACAGCAGGAAGGATAATTGGCTGAGTGGACATAATTTATCAGACGAAGGATTCCTTTTATAGTTCATCTCCATATCTCGCGATCTGCCGGTGCTATTAAAATAAAATCTAATGAATCGAATAACTCAATATTTAGCAAAATTTAAAAAAAAACGTTGAAAGAATTTAAAGTTAAAATTTGTAGAGGGCAAATGTAGGAGGGTGCAGAAAAGGGGGAAGATGGATGTTTAGGGAAATTGTCACCGGAGCGTGGGCTTCATTGCAATTTTATTAAATATATTAAATATTAGCATCTGGTTTGGCTCATTTCTCCAAGAATCCTGCATAATAGTCTCCATAACACAATCCTCCATGTCTTCTTCTCCATGTCGGGTGTATTCCCCCCCCCCCCCCCTTAGTAAGTAAATTGTGTAAATGACAACACGCCATAACTTCTTGCTTTTGTTAGGGATAATTATGTGGGTTTCTAAAAAAACTTAAAATTACATGCGAGAATGCCAAATAATTTTTCAATAACCCGCGCGAGATAAACGATAATTGAAACTTCTTCTGTTATCATTTAACACTTTTTTATTGTAAGGTTTCATAAACTTGGTAGCAGCTGGAAAGCTTCATCTCCTACAAATACGGGGGGCATTTTTTAAAAAAAATTAGTATTCGGCAATTCATCTGGATCTAGAATCTGCAACTGATTATTTTCAAACAAATTCCAAAATGTTGTATTTTTAATCACTCCTCCATCTGACGCTCTGAAATTTGTAACGACATCAACCATAAGAAATTCATAATTTGCACTGGCTATAATCATTCAAACGTTTTATGTTCCATGGGCAGGAATTTATCGTAATCATCTGGTTTATTCTTCATTGCGGCACGCGTCACGTTCCGAAAAGGCAACAATCCAAACTAAAGGAAAGTTTGACAAATTTGTTTGATCTCAGGTTTGAGCGTTTGCGCTGTTGTTTGATGAAAACGTGATGTTTGACCAACAAATTTGTCAAATAAATTTGATCGTCTACTGGCACCTTAAATGGCATGAACAAAATACTGAAGGAAGAGTTTGGACTAAATTTAAATCAAAGCAAGATAAAAGTAAAAAAAAATGTAGCAAAAATGATACCAATAACAGTAGATTAAATATAAAAATAGATTCGAATACGACACTAGAAGTAAGTGAATTCTGCTACTTCTTGGAAGTAAAATTATAACTGATAGCCGAAGCAGGAATGATTTTAAAAGCAGAATAGCAATAGCAAAAAGATCCTCCATGAAAAAGAGGAATCTTTAGTTTCAAATATTTATATAGGACTTAGAAAGAACTTTTTAAAACTGCGTGTGGAGCACAGCACTTTATGGTAACAAGGCACTGACTTTAAAAAAACATTTGAAATGTGGCGCTACAGAAGGATTCCGAAAATTAGAGGGGGATATAAAGTACGAATTGAACGAATTTTGGAAATGATGAGAAAGAAAAGGAGTTTGTGGAAGAAGAGACAGGATAGCGGGCAATATTTTGAGACATACCGGATTGGTTAATTTGTTAGCGGAACGGTCGAAGGTAAGAATTGTAGCAGATAATTGAGGACGTATGGCATAAGGAGTATGATGAGATGAAGAGATTAGCGCAGAATAGAAAGGTATGGAGAATTGTATCAAACCAATCGAAAGACCGATGTCAATAAAGAAAGAAGAGCGGTAAAAAATAATTAAACTTTCAAAGCTCAAAAATATAAACTTTGGCCGAGGCTTTAAATAAAGATTGCAAAGTTTTTACCTTACACAGTTAGGTCCAATTTAGATGGGTTAAAGTCACGGGGCCGTAAGTCACATTTTAAAAAAGAAGTCTTAGACACAAAAATCAGAAGTAGATAAATCAACCTATTAGAAGATAATATGGAACAAGTCAGATTTTCACTCAAGTACCAACATAAGGAATTGTAAATTCTAGTAACGAATGGAACACCTGCTGTATTTATCAGCAAAGTGATGTAATTTAGACAAACAATTGTGTTTGTAAACGCTTCCAGCTTTCTGACTGACTCCGCACTTCTGCATAGGATTTATAAAACAATAATGGATTTTGAAGAAAGAATTCAAGATACATTAGACAGTCTCGAGACCTATGATGAATCGAAGCCTAAGAATAAAATCTTTTTTGAGGTTCTCGAGTTCAGTTTATATAAATGTTGATGACAAATATACTGGAGTAAGTCAAAGGCAGAAGTGTAATTCAGTGGCTTTGTTGGTAGACAGAGCGTGGTGGGTGAACGGTTAACGTTCTGACCTCGTATTCGGGAGGACGCCGCGCCGTTTCGAATCCCCGTCCGGGCATCGAGATTTGGGTTTTCCATGGTTTCCTCAAGTCACTCCAGGCGAATGCTGGGATTTTCATTCAGACGGCCATGGCCGAATTACTTCCCGTTCTATGTCCTCTACCCGCCTCTAATGACGTTGACGAGGAATAAAGCCAAATTAGTAGACAGTGGTTTAAGTCATTTTTGTCAACTCTGGAAAAATGTAACGATGGTTCAGATCCTGTCAAATTCAAGCCTCTATGTTCAATTTAATGCAGTTGACATTCCTCAAATGATAACATTACAGCATGTATGTTCCCGAATTTATAAAAATATGCTAAGCGTTATTTTAATTTCTGAAAAAGGAAAAGTGACTTACACCACTTCATGACTTCGCTGACATTTCCGTGTTCCTTCCGTGTACCGTCAAGTTTTCCTAATAGAGTTATTTAATTTTTTTAAAAAAACGATGTAGTTCGGTTTTGGGCCGACCTATCAGGGATCCAAGATTCAGGACTCATAGCTGAGCACAGTAATCAAAAAGTTAACTTCGTTAATCCGCTACTTAAAAAGTTAACTTCGATAATCGTTAAAGCGTTACATTTTTGCAAATTTGACGCAAATTACAGTTATCCGTTAAAAGTTAACCATTGACAACAAGTCTATCCAGTGTACCTCTGGAAATTTAGTTCTTACTGGGGTTTAATATTTTAATCAGCTTCTCAAACGTATCGGATTCTACAAGATGTAGTGGAATCATGTGGGCAACGAAAAAGTTTAAATGCATTGGTCCACACTAGCCAGAGATATGCCGCTGTCGATAACTACAATGCAGATGGAGATTAAAATAATAATAATAATAAAACACTTCTACTGCTACCTACATCAAAAGAATCTACAGCATTTGAAGGAAGATTTGAATTCTTTTTCCTATTTCCACGAGCGGACCCTGTTTTTACTTTTTTCTTCAAACTGTAAATATTTGGATGTATGCATCCTCTTCATGTGTAGTTTAACTTAAAGATTACTGTATTAAGGCTACAAATGTGAGTCTTTATTGTCGTTTCTGTTCTTAATTTGGGAGTTTAACCGATTATCTCTCTCATTCACTGGCAAATGATCATCAACGTTCTAAAGTACTTCCCGTAGTCATACATAGCTGAAATCATAAAAAAGTCTAAAACTGGATAATTAAAAAAAAAAAAAAAAAGAATCAACGCGAGAAGCCATTCTGTTTCCGAAAATGAAGATTAGATCAGAAAAATATCTCACAACATTATCAGTAAACAGCCATGAGATTTGGCACTACTTTTACAAGATTTGCTTTTGTAAGAATATTTTAACAGAATCGATACTTTTTTCGATATATCGGAATGCAATATTGATATTTTTAAAACAGGGATATTCTTAAAATCCCATATTTTAAAAAATATTAACAGCCCCACCTCAGGTCCAAATACATTGGGAGCTCAAACAAATTCTTGGTTTGTAGTTGTTTTTTTTTTTTTTTTGTCTTATTTTTTTCAAATGACATTCGGCCATGTTAGCCATTCAGCCAGCTCAATGTGTTTTTACGTTTTACATTGTATAGATTTCATCCAAGTGTGATTGTTTTCTCTCTTTTGTAAGGACGACACAAGACGAACACAACACTTAATTAAAACCACCCATGCCCTCGGCCGGATTGGAACCAGGCGACCCCGGCAGCGAAGCAAGCACGCTACCCCTACGCTGCCGGGGTCGGCTGGTTTGTAGTTAACCGAATGCTGCAGCAGCAGGCGACCCGGCAGTTGGCATGACTGTTGCTCCAGTATCAACAATGTGAGGTCGGCCACCGCGCCACATGCATCACTCCAGTAAGTTTAGACATAGCGTCCATAAACCACGTAGCTCCATTTGGCCTCCTGTGAACTCCCCCCCCCCCCTTCCTCCCCACTTAGCACGTAGCTTTTTTCCCTTTTGATAGCAGAAGACATTTTGTACTGTTTTCTCTTGTCAGACTATTGTAAGTTACACACAGAGATGATTAAATGAAGGAAATAAATATTCACATGACGTTTTGTGTTCTGTACCTCATTTTAACTGTAAAATGAATGGAAAGCTACGTGGTCTGGCTTAGACCCCCCCCCCCTTTCCCCCACGTAGCACAGTGTAGCCTTCAAGCCAACCTTCCCCCCCCCCCCCCCCCTAGTCCGAGCCAAGTAATTTATGCACGCTACCTAATCAACAATTTAGTTCTGTTTTGTACGTTATGAGAATTTTATGCATTAAATTTTCTTAGTTTTGAAGTTTTTTTTTGTTTATATTTTTACGAATACAGCGGACATTACATAAGTAATATAATTTATATCTTGTTGTATTCTAAAATTATTCAAACAAACTTATATTTTATTTTTGATAAAAAATGAAATATTGTATGATAAAACTGTTTTATATATTAACTTTAACAAAAATACAATATAATTTTACCTAAATAAATTTAGTACACAAGAAGAAATCAGTCACCTTCCAACAATCTTCTTCTCTTCGATATCGGCCATCTAAGGACCACGAAAAGTAATCCCGTGTATTCATTTCGATGCTTTCTTTTCTTGACTTCTAGTTCTTCATCTTCTCACTTTGCTGTTTCCTCCTTTCTTCTGTCCATATGTTACTACATTTCCTCTTCTCCTTCTCCTGGAAACCCTTGAAATTTTGGATCAGTCTCCTAAAAGTTGCTCTATCTTGTATCAAATCTTTGTTATTCCGATCTCAATCATATCTTTCTTTACTCCTTGGATCTTCTATGATATATACCTTCTTTGTAAAAAAAATAAAAAAAATTTACTGCTTTGTTCAATTTATTAATTTATTTGATAATAATTTAATTACTTGTTGTCTTGAAAATTAAATAAATTAGTAAAAAAATCGTACCTATAAATATGTGACACTATCCTAGTGCTGATTCACAGAAAGGGAGCAAATTAAAATGCGAAAACTACTTGGGTATTAGGCTGGTAAGCCACTGTCTGAAAACATACAAAAAATTATCGTCAGGGGGCGTCCATTAATTACGTGAGGTGAAAAAGGGGGTGTTTCGGCGCAATCTCAACAAGGGGGAGGGGGGGTCAACGGAAATCTCACGTGAGGTTTCGAAATTCTTGTTGGAGTGTAGAGCTAAAAATAAAAAAAAATATAAAGTCTACAAAAGACGCGAAAGTCGATTTTAGGGGGGGTATTTCGTAGAAATGTGGGGGTGTAACCGGCTTTGGAAGGGTGAGACCTAAATAAAAGGCTCTTAAATAGTTGCGAGGGGCGATTTCTAGGGGGGGTTACGGAAATCCGGAAAATAGCTAACGTAATTTATGGATGCCCCCTAAGCAAAATTAAACGAAGCATAAAAACCAAGAGAAGAACAGTATGGATTTAGACAAGGAAGATCATCGGAAGAAAAATCCGTAGTGGTCTGCTGACATGAGGAAGGCGAAATATTGTGTTATCACAACTCAGTTCGGCGGTACACACATGAAGACTTCATTACGATCTTACGCCGGAAAAGTCGCCGATCCAGTTTGAAGTGACATTCCTGCCACGGGAGCGTTTTTCACGTTAATACAGCAGAGGTGAACGTCGGATTTTGGGCCTCTAAAAATCCTCATCGAGATTCGAATCAGGGACCTTTACACTTCCTATCAGACGTCTTAACCACTGGGCCACCAGAGCGCATAACTTTTACTAGTATCGTACAGTAATCACGTGAATGCTTTTGCTGATGTTTGAGTACCATTTGCTGTGAAAGGACGTAACGGATTTGTATAACACTACAAAATGTAAACGGGTTTTCTCCTGTTTTACGGTAGTTTTCATACTCTTACAGCATTGAATAAATAGTTCGGAAACTCGTTCAATTAATTTTCTACTTTCGAATTCACGATCTAGTCCTCGATAGAATCTTTATAAAACTATTTCCACATTCCGCTCTCCATCCAGTGTCACCGCGAAGCCGAATCAACTTCCCATTGTATACTGTAGTCTTACCATACATAAAAATCTAATAAAACAGGTGAATATAGGGAAACCCGACGCACAACGGTGTACCGGGACGTAATGAAGTTCGACGTTTTTCAGTGTCAAGGAGGTTCTGACGAGGGAAGATACAGGGTGTCCAGAAAAGGACACCCTTATTTCAAAATTAAATATCTCGAAAACAAAGATCGATAGAGGAATGCAGTAAACGGTATGTTTATCGTGACAGCTGTAAGAAGTGTATACAGCAGTTTGAAATAATAGTTACAAAAGCTGCTAACAGATGGCGCTGTAATCGCCATACGTAATGCCTAAATAGTGATCCGAAGCTCAGGACGATCAGTTCCACCATTGAAACGTGCCAATGGTGAACATTTTGAAAACATTGTGATGTGATTGTTTGCAAAGATTGTTTTCATACGATTATTTCACTTATGTATGCTGATATGAGCGTACAGCGCCATCTGTTAGCAGCTTTTGTAACTATTATTTCACACTGCTGTATACACTTCTTACAGCTGTCACAATAAACATACCGTTTACTGCATTCCTGTATCGATCTTTGTTTTCGAGATATTTAATTTTGAAATCAGGGAGTCCTTTTCTGGACACCCTGTAAGTAGAACTAGACCAAACTATTGCTGCTCAACTACAACAGCCGTGTTAGTCTAATTTTCTCTAGCGTTAGTGTATGAACTTTTCGTTTTGTGATTTTCTTGTCCTGCATTGTATCTTATGATGATTTTGGAACCAGGGTAAACAATACATACTTCTTTACATTACAAATACAGTTTGTACATGCTTCAACTGCGTTTAATTGGCTTTAGTTCTGTGTAGTTAAATGTTTACCTACGTACCCCCTCCCCCCAACCTAAATAAGATCGCTGGGGCGGAACTGGTGGAGCAAAATGTAGAAGTAACCCTAGTTGCCCCGTCGTTGGATTGCTCTTGCATGATAAGTGACAACAGGGCCTATTCATGTTTCACCTGACATTCTAATACCTATTCCAAAAGTTAAAGAAAACACGAAATGGACGAATAGGCGTAGGGGAAAGACCACCTAAAAAAGAATTAGAAGACGCTGTTAAAGAAAAAGAGGAAAAGAAATTTGCCAAAGAAGAAACAAACAAGGAAAACCTATTTAAGAAATAGAATACAAATTAACAACTGGAAAAAAATTGGAAAGTAGCTAAATATAATGGAAAAAAGAACGTGCTGAAGAGAGAACCAAAAACTAGCGAGAGTATCCTGGGAATGTGAATGTTTATATTGCGGTGAATTTTACTCGAAGTCAGTTGAAGGTTGGGTCCAGGGCCGGCGGTAGGGGGGGTTAAGCGGGGCAAAAGTACCCGGGGCCCGCCGTCCTGAGTGCCTAAATAAATAGAAACCAAACACAAATTTTAAAATCTGCACTAATAATTTTGAACATTTTTGTATTAAAAAGTTCTGAATCTAAAACAAACAAAGTGTAAAGTAAAAATATCTTTGGGCGGCGATAGGGGGCCTAAGATCGCTTACCCGGGGTCCGAGAATCCTAACGCCGGCCCTGATTGGGTCGCTTGTTCCATGTGCTACAATGGACGCACTATTTCTATGCGGCAATAAACACAGATTATGTCTGCGGTAGTGTATGAATTTTGTGAATAGGCTTAAAAACAGGAACAATCAATTAATTCTGTAGTTAAACCTTTAAGAGTCGTTCACACTAGCGGTCAGCTTTTTTTTTCTGTCATCAGTCTTTCCTGGTTCTTAGTTTTGCTGCAAGGTTGTTTAGATGTTTATTGTACGACAAGGTGCGATCCATTACGACTCCCAAATACTTGGGAAAGGGGTTGTGTTGGAGGGGAGTGCCATCAAGAAGAACGTCAAGTGAGAGATTCGCCGCCCGATTCTTAAGATGGAAGACGCTAATTTCCGTCTTGCTGGAACTGGGTACGAGACGCCATTTCCTAAAATAGTTGCTCAGAGTTTTGAGGTCTGCTGATAAGCTATTTTCAATTTGCTGAACGTTATCAGATTGTTGTACTACTGCCAGATCGTCAGCATAAGAGAATTGTCTGGATTCTGTTTGAGGAATGTCAGAAATATAAACATTAAAAAGAAGTGGGGCAAGAACTGAGCCTTGAGGCAGACCATTATTCACTCTTCTTACTTTGCTTATCTTACTGTCTGAGACAACCTGGAAAGTTCGGTTAGCTAGCATGGTATTGATCAGACAAGTGATATTTTTGCACTTCAAAATGTTCAGCAGTTTGTATACCACGCCCTCTCGCCACACTGTATCGTAGGCTGCGGTAAGGTCAACAAATACAGCACCAGTCTTCAATCGTCTCTCGAATCCTGCTTTTATGTGAGTTGCCAAGGCCAGGACCTATCCTCGCAGTTTCTGGCAGGTCTAAAACCTGCCTATTCAACTGGGAGGTTTACGAAAATAATTGGACTAATTCTATTGTAGATGATCCTTTCAAATAGCTTGTAAGTAGTATTTAGCAGTGAAATAGGTCTAAAATTCTCTGGAACTTCAGGGCTTTTTCCAGGCTTCAGAATGGCTATGATCTTTGCCCGTTTAAACTCTGCAGGAATGACACTTGTCTGTAGTATGTTAGTAAAGAAGCGGGCCAACCATCTTTTGGTATGTTTTCCACAGTGTGTGAGGAACTCTGGGTGAACTTCGTCAAAACCTGGAGCTTTCCCATCCTTGATTTGTTTGATGACCCTTGTCACCTCTATATCGGTGACAGGGGATGAGAGGTTTGTAGGGGTAGAGTACAATCTTTTTAGATGGAACAATTGTTTTTTCACTTTCCGAGTATGATCTTTATTGGCAAAAGTTAACTGGCACCTCCTGGGGAGCATCCGCCTCCACACTCCACACATCAGCACTGAGCCTTGTGTATTCTGCAGTTGAGTACTGCTCATCTGTCTGCATAAATAGCACCCACTTCAAAAAGATCGACACAGTTTTGAACCAGACAATGCGAATAATTAACGGATGTATCAAGACCACTCCACTGTACTGGCTACTCGTTTTGTGCAACATCGAACCGCCTGCAATAAGACGACACAATCTCCTAATTGCCCAATATAATAAGATCTGTCATAAACTTGGATCTGCCCATCCATGACGACATGGATAATCAGTTTGAGAGACTTAAATCAAGAAATCCAAGCGTAAATACTGTAAAACAGATTACAGTGTTTGTCCGGAAAGTAATAGGACTGATTTTTTTCCGCCGCGATTGTACTTCAGAGCGTGCGCGTACCGACTGGATTCGGTAGAGGGGGTTCCTAGCTAACAATCGAGCGGCTGGTCAATTGTCTCCGAGCACGTGGAGAGTCAGGACAGGCATTTTCGCGCGACGTGTTTCTGTGAGTTGTGCAAGCCGAAAATGCAGCGTTCGTTAGAGCAGAGGTACGCGATTAAATTCTGTGTGAAACTCGGTAAATCTGCGACAGAGACGTTTGATATGATCAAGCAGGCTTACCCAGATGTTGCTTTAGCAAGAAGTGGTGTGTTTCGGTGGCACCAGGCCTTTTTGGAGGGCCGGGAAGAGGTCGCCGATGAAGACCGTGCTGGAAGACCTTCGACTTCGACAAACTCCGACAATGTGACTCGTGTGCGCAAAGTTTGAACACAGACCGTCGACTAAGTATTCGTTTAATTGCCCAGATGTTAAATTTACCAAAATCTGTGGTTCATGACATTGTGACGGAGCATTTTAACATGCGCAAGGTGTGCGCGAAGATGGTCCCAAAAGTGCTCACTGACGACCAGAAATTGCGGCGAGTGGAAATGTGCCAAGAAAATTTGAACATGTGTGAAAGTGACCCCCAATTTTTGAATAACGTAATCACAGGTGACGAATCATGGATCTTCGAGTATGATCCCGAGACAAAGAGGCAATCTTCCGAGTGGCACACGCCGGCGTCTCCTCGCCCAAAAAAGGGAAGAATGAGCAAATCCAAAGTGAAAACGATGCTCATTGTCTTTTTTGACATCAAAGGCATCGTCCACCATGAATTTGTTCCTCCTGGACAAACCGTCAACGCCAAGTTTTATGTGGAAGTGCTCAAGAGACTCAAACGAATGGTCAATCGGGTCCGACAAGACATCGCAGCCGACTGGAAGTTGCACCACGACAACGCCCCGGCTCACACCGCCTTTCTTGTGAACAGCTACCTGACTAAGGCCGGCATTCCAACGCTTCCGCAGCCGCCCTACAGCCCATATGTGTCTCCCCGGACTTTTTTTTTGTTTCCTCGCCTGAAAAGGCCGATGAAAGGCAAGCATTTTGAGACGACAGAGGGGATCCAAGCAGCATGCACCGCGGCTCTCAAGGCTATTCCGGAGAATGCCTTCCGTGACGCCTTCAATGCTTGGAAATCGCGTTGGCAGCGCTGCATCGACGCAGAAGGAGCCTATTTTGAAAGTTTCTAAAGAATTGTAACGATTGGCTCAATAAATTTTTTTAAATCGACTCAGTCCTATTACTTTCCGGACAAACCCTGTATATCTGATAATTTTAATGGGAGAGAAGCTTGGTAATTGGTGTGGATAGCCTCAGCCCCACCAGAATGGCACTCCCTGTTTGACAGTCAACAGGCATTAAAGGGACTCGACCTTCCTCGCAAGACCTGGGGGATATGTGACAATCGCGCACTGTGACAATCGCGCACAGCGACAATCGCGCACAAATGGGTCGTCTCTTGCTACCTGCTTTTAGCTACCAATTAGTCACAGTGACAATCGCGCACAACCGGGTCGCCTCTTGCTACCTGCTTTTAGCTACCAATTAGTCCCAGCTACAACAGCATGCTGGATTCTTGGACTTCCAACGCCCATCCCCTCCTCACCGGTCCGCACACCACTGTACGCATTCACTGCTGCCTTGAGTATCACAGTTTCAGTCATGGAAGTTACTTCAACTACACATGGAAAGCCGTGTGCGCATTATGGCGGGTACAGCTATCGAGAGTTTAGAAAGAAAGAAGATGGAACGATCACCTGGCGCTGTCTCAAAGAAAGATCGAAACAATGTCGTGGAATTTTGAAGAGTAAGGATGCTGCCATACTGAATGTTACAGAGCATATATGTGGACCCCCTGTCGACGCACGAGTTGAAGTACATCAGAAACTTCATGCGGCAAAGAAGAGAGCTCGAGCGGAAGATAGTTCAATTCCAAATATCTACGTTGAGGAACTAGGAGATCTTCATAATAAAGGCTACGACTTTGTAACTGAAATGCCAGCCCAGTCAACTGTCAAGAGAAACTTGTACCGTCAGAGGAATATATCATAAGGAATCCAGAAGGAGCCAAATAATTCTGACGAAGTGATCTTGGATGGTGATTTATTGAAGATGGGAGATGGAGGAAGTTTCCTTCTTGCGGATGATATGGAAGGTGAAAGAATTATTGTTCTGAGTGGTGAAAGAGGTAAACAAAGTTTAAAATTACACCAACATTTCTTTATGGATGGTACTTTAAAAGTGCCAGTAAACAGTTCTCCCAAATCTACACGATACATGCAGATTACGGCAGCACTGACGAAGAAACAAACATACATCCTGTGGTGTTTACACTCTTACCAGACAAAAAGAAGACTACTTATGTGCGTATGTTTCGTGAAATTATCAAGGCTGTACCAGAATGGACCCCTAAGACGGTGACTGTAGATTTTGAAAGTGCAGCAGTATCTGCCCTAAAGGAAGTGTTTCCCTTAGCGGAAGTAAAAGGCTGTTTTTTTCACATGAAAAAATGTATATGGAGAAAGGTTCAGGAGCTTGGACTAGCGCGTGAGTACAAAGAAAATGAGGAACTTCGCCTCCATATTCGTATGTGCCCAGCTTTAGCTTTCCTTAAACCAGAAGATGTGACAGATGGTTGGTTGGAGATCCAATCACAGGCTCCTAATAACTCAAAACTATTTGAGTTTTTCGACTACTTCGTAGACACGTGGCTTGAGAATGAACAAATCCCAATTCACATGTGGAATTGTCACAAAAGACGTCATCGCACGACTAATGCTGTTGAAGGGTGGAATAATAGGATTAACAATGTACTTGGCAGACCAAACCAGAAGTTTAGAGACGTGTTACTTTGTTTGAAGAGGGAAGCCGAGTCTTCATGTCTCATGTATATGAGATCTGAATTGATTCTTCAAGGAAAGAGAAGAAAAATCACATACCAGAAGTTGGACGAAACAATTGTAAAAGCTGTTGACAATTATGAAAAGAGCGGCGACATCAGATCATGTCTAAAGGCGTTGTCCTACATGCACAAGCTTGAATAAATGTAGGTCTACTGTAAATAATAATCAATTATGACGAGTCTCCCTGGCTGAATTGTATAATTTAATTACTGTAAATAAATGTAAATAAGTTGTAAATATTTATTATGACGAAGCTTCTTGGCTGATTTTAAACACGCCTAAATAATTGTAACTTTATACTTGTTTAGCCAGTCCAAAGCCTGGATAAAGTGTGATGGGAATCAGTTTTAAGGTCTGGCCACACTAGCCCGCACCGTCAGCCAACAGAAACTTTTCTTGTTGTTATGGGTTACTCGGTTGAAATGACTTCAAACGACACCGCATGTCGTCCGACACTCGGAAGTCATTAGCGGTAGGTAGATTGCGGAAATTTCTGGTCCTTTACGACCAAATTTTATTTTGATGTTACTGATTGACTCACTGTGTTACGGCGCACGATTTGGGTACTGAAGGTCCTCGATACAAATCCCGGGCTCCGTTGTATGTAATTATTACAGGCCTTAAAATTGACGTTCAGGTCTGGCAAAGCTTTAGTGTGATGATCATTTGTCAATACTGCGCTCCGTAAATTATAAAATACACGGGAGAGGGGAGAGTGTGGCCCGACCTTCAAACTGTGCGCGATTGTCGCTGTGCGCGATTGTCACTGTGCGCGATTGTCACGACACCGACCTGGGTAGCTCTTAACAGAGTTAGGTCTGGTCATGGCAGATCTGCTTCATCTTTGTGCACATGGGGAATGAGAGATACACCGAGATGCGATTGTGGTGAGGAAACACAAACCATCCGTCACGTGACATTTGACTGCTCACTTCGAGCCTTCAGGGGATCACCGATAGATTTTATTAATATATCAAATGAAGCTTTAGATTGGCTACACCATGTTAATTTTGAATTTTAATTGTAATTTAATCTTAAATTGTATTATTTTTGTGCAATGGTCATAAGCTAAATAAATAAATCAGTCTTTCGACTTGTTTGATGCAATCCTCCATCCCTTCCTATCTTCTGCTAACCTCTTCATCTCTACATATCCCTTACAACCCATGTCCTCAATTATCTGCTTCATATATTCTAATCTCTGTCTTCCTCTACAGTTCTTACCTTCGACCTCCACTAACAAATTAACTAATCCAGCATGTCTCAAAATATGACCTACCAACCTGTCTCTTTTTTCTGTAAGCTTCTTCCACACTCTTCTTTCCTAGCTCAGGTCAAAATTCGCTATACACTTAATCCGATAGGAGCATTCACACTACGCGGTCCGCTCAGTTCAGGGCAAGGCAAGGTCGAACTGAAGATCAAGCTGCCGCCGATCAACAACGGTCAAGACCTGAGCTGAGCTGAGCTGACCGCTAGTGTGAACGTGCAACAGACTAACAGTCTGGTCAGGTCAGATCAACTTGGGCGACGGACGTCTAAAAACTTCTGCTCATAAGCAATAAAAAGAGTAATAAATAAAATAATAAATGTTTTGAAAGTATGTTATTTCTGATTATTAGAAAGATGGCAAAATTTTAATATAAATGCAAATATTATTGCATTTTTTCGTATTGCGAAAGTACAGATTCTGCTTCCGAATAAAAAAATGTTGTGAATTTATTTTTTGTATCAATAGGGTTCCTCTCGTTCATCCTGAGATCCATGACATGAAATTTTATTCTTCTGTAAACAATTGTGCAAAATATATGTTGTTAAAATTGTTATCAATTATATTGGAGCAGAGTTAAGTTTTCTAAATTAAATTCGAAATATTTAAGGTAAACTATCAAAAAAATTTCCCACCTCTAGTCTCGCACGGCATAGCCAGTAGATAAAAATTTTATCTCTTGATCTATTTGCGATTTCAAACTCTGTATTCAACCTGAACCGTCATCTTTTTGATCATATTCTCTTTATCCAAAATCAGTGCGATTTTAATTAACGTTTGCGTAGAGAGTGGCATCGTTTGCTGTGATGAACTCATATGAAATGGGCATCGTATACGACTTGATCTGCCCTGACCTGAGCTGACCTGACCGCTAGTGTGAATGCTATCCTGGTATCGTGAGCTGAGCTGACCGTTAGTATGAATGGGCCTTTGCAGTCACATTCTTCCCCTTGCCCGGGGCAGAGCGGGGCAAATGTCATAACTTTCTGTTTTTGGAAAAAAATATTGTTACTTTGTTTTCTCGTCATATTATCGCGTTTTTGTGATTATTACATTATAATGAGTGCTTAGAAAAATTTGCAGCTGTCTTAGTTAATCCTTTCGTATTTTTAAAACGTATTTTCAACTTAATACCCCGTTATACCCTGGGTTCCCCTGCGTGTTCATATATTTATTTTACCTCCTTTTATCAGGAAGCAACTGGAAAGGCGGAATCTAAGATTTTTTGCGTTGATGTGGACGGAAAGGTATAAATGTGCATAGCGGTTTCTAGCATTGAAGCTGTAATTGTTTCCTGCCACTCGTTAAGTGTAGGTACCGCAAATTACACATCGACTACGCTAGAACTACCGTTTGAGAATTTAACAGAAGTTCGCTAATTCAACTGTGTTCTGTTATCTTCTGTTTTCTTTTCCGAGGCAACTACAGCACCGATGTATAATGAGACCTAGGACTTTCTGTATGAAGAATGCTTGATGTAGACGGGCGTTTTGTGACTCGCTACATTAAGATTGTTATAACTGGGGACTAAGGATGTAATACAATATCAAAGAAGGAATAGAAAGAAACGATACATGACCGTCGATTTCAGAAATTTGGCTGGATGTTCAATGATTACAGTCAGGGCCGGCGCTAGGATTCTCAGGCCCCGGGTAAGTGACCTTAGACCCCCCCCCCCAAATATTTTTAATTTACACTTTTATTTCGATAAACTCAGATAATTTTAATACAAAAATGTTCAAAATTATTGGTGCAGATTATAAAATTTGTGTTTGATTTCGATTTATTTAGACACTCAGGCCGTCGGGCCCCCCTTTGGTGGCTCGGGCCCCGGGTACTTTTGCCCCGCTTACCCCCCCCCCCCCCCTAACGCCGGCCCTGATTACAGTTTGGGTTTACCTTGTCTAATCCTACAAGAAGACTTCCCATCTACAAGGTTTAATAAAAAAGTAACGAGAGTTTTGCAATTGCTCACTCTGTATGTTGTTTATTAAGCTCATTTTTTTTGTGTGTGTTGGTAACACCATCAGAAAAATACGTTTTAATTTTTGGATGTCTACGATGTTTAGCTTGTGTTTGGTATGCGACTGAGCAAGACGTAGGCTACTTCAGTGAGCTCGGCGATTTTTTGTGCTACGAATTGTCGGATCATTAAGTTTGTGTCGGATTTAAGCGCCGCAAAGCATTCAAAATTTTAAGGAAGCCCTTTGGAAACGTTTATTGTCATAGCCACGAGTTTATGAATGGTTAACGTGTCCTTTTATCTTTTTCGTCAGAGAAATTTTATAATTTTCTTTCGTATTTTACATGATTTTATCAAAAAACTAAGAGTACTTATAATAAGTAGAATGTCTAACACGTTAGCTGAGTTATTTAGCCTTAGTGTCTGGCTTTCAATACTACGACATTTGGCTGTATTTTGTCACTTGTCCATATTTTATTTGTTAGAGAAATAAACTATTTCTTCAGGTGCGTTAGTTCAAGGCAGACACATAACGTGCTCAATAGTTATACAAAAGTTCGTACAGCTGAGTGTGTTGGACGGAAGTGTTGAAATAATTTCGCACAACGGTCTTCACAGCAACATTCTCAGCGTTCTAGCTAGTGATTTTTTTTTTTTTTTAATCTGTGATGTAGTTGGAAATTAGCGAAAACTGTCAAAACATTTCAATATCTTGACTGCTGCTAAGAAATTCTTGAGTGAACAGCAATCGTCCGTGCGTCGACTAGAACGCCGGGCGGCAAAAACCGCATCGTCTATTTTAGAGCTCATTAGATAGATATATTAAGCTGTCGTTTTGTTTGTTTGTTTGTGGGTTTTTTTACTCTCACTGGGGACAGCGGGACGTATAGTCACGTTATGAAGGTGCAAACACTTTCAGCAAAGTCGAGAAGACATCTAAGGTGACGCGAGGTCTGGGTGTCCTAACACGTCCATCAATCAGGAAAATGTGGAAAAAATAAACAGTGCTTACTAATAGAAAGAGGACTAGATAGCTCATTCAGTCAAACATAAGTACGATCTACAAGCTTTGCACAGTTTTCGTGAGGCAAACCGAAAAAAACCTACCAGAACTTTGGTGAGACAACTCTTGGATTTTGCACCACGACAAAGCACCGCCGCAAATCGCTTTGCTTTCCAACAGTTCTTGGCGAAACACAACACCACTGTGATGCCACAATGCACATATTCTCCCTATGGCACCATGTGACTTTTACCCGTTTTCCAAACTTAAAAGTACACTCAAAGGAAAATAAATGAGATAAAGGTAAAATCGCAGACCGAGCTAAGAAAACACATAAAGAGGCGTTTCAAGAGTGTTTTCCAAATTGGAAACTACGTTGGCATGAGTGCATAATATCGTAGGGAGGCTACTTTGAAGAGGACAGATTAAAAATTTTAGATCAAATAAATACTTTCTGAAAAAAAAAAATTGTTACTCTTTAATCACACCTCGTAAACTCTCTTGGTTGACAAAAAGTACCGCGAAGTTCAATAAAATCCAGTCTGTTAGAAATTAAACATTTGAAATCGTATTTTACACATAGCTCAGATCAAGTTTTTGCGTTCATCTTTTGAAGTTATGTCACAATCGTAATCCATTTTACGGCATTTTTTTTTTTAGCTTGAACTAAGATTTTTGAATACCTCCCTTTTTTTTATTAAAAATAGAGGGAATGTGGATGGGCGGCTGCGCATTCCACATCTATTTTAGCTCGGTAATACTACTGGGTATAGGGCATCAATAGTTTAGCCTTGAATCCGAATTACTGAAGCATTCTGCCGTCCTTCATCTCTAGCAAAGCAAACAGAGCATCCCTACACTGTAAATGATCTTTACAGCTAGCTCTAGTTTCAATCAGTGAGCTTCGTACTGAATTTACTGATTGAACTCAAAAACCATGTAACTAAATACTTGAAAACAAAATTGACGGGTTGAAAGAAAGGCCAGAGTACACAAATTATTCGCAGCTTATTGATTTATCTACGTAACCTGAGTTATCTAAAAAGCTACATCTCTGAATCAAGAAGTAGCGTCGGTTATATTCTACACCTCCCATAACTTTTTTTTTTTAAGTAATGAATTTAGTAACGTATATCACTTTTAACATGTTTGATCATGAAGAAATTACTTAGTGGCAGCTTAGTGGTTTCAAAGACAAATTAGAGGAAAATGTTGTAAATTAAGGGTTAAAATTCATCTGAGATGTGCAGCAGCTGACGTGTATTAATTTCATTTAATTGAAATGGAGCGTACTCTCCGGTGGCAAGTTCCCTACATACCCATTTTTTACCTTCCTGTAACCCGTCTACTTTTGCCCTCTACGAATTTCAACTTCAAATTCTTTCAGGATTTTTCGTATATTATTCATCACTTCTTTCGCTAATGTATTCCGAACCCTGACCCCCTTACCTTTGAAAGAAAATCTTCCCACATCCTTACGCCTGAAATCGAGTGTCACTTTGTAGTCATGTTCAGATTTTCCCATCCATGCAACTATATTTAATCAGGTTATGCCAGTTTCGGTTGTAGCCGCAAGTTCTTTTAAATTCGATGCACTCTGCTGACGGACTTTAAATTTAAACTCATACTGCAAGAAAGATAAGAGTAGGGGGAAAATGCAGAAATAGCGTTAGTTGTTTGCGGATTGTTTGCGTTTCTCGGTTTGTTCTTTATGCCTTACTGATCGCTGACCTCTCACACTACGATTACATCGGGTTAGTCGTCACATGATGCGGTATCGCAAAAGAATATATAATTCAATCTACAATAAAGCCTTCCAGAGCAACAAATGACATTATCACCCGTCGAAACAATTAACATGTTCAAATTAACTATTAATATCCTCCTCTCCTCCCACTCTCAGAGACATCAGTCCCTGTAGATACAGCTACCGTACTGTAGACTCGATTATTCGCCAATCAGTAACAAAACAGGTACATGAAAACTGAAACGTTGCCTCAAGGCCATCACTCGAATTACGAACAAGTTTCGAGCACGAGTTTCGCCTGTTTTAGAGTCTATTCACAGCGAATAAATTGTTAACAGAAGAATTTCAAATTTGTCTCACATTAACACACAACTTTTGAAAAAATTCCCAATAAGATAAATAATTTGAAGCTAATTGTAGAGTATGAGACAAATGATAGTTGCAAGTCTGTAGAAATAGAAATGAGATGATTATAGTAAGAAACTTGAAGTAAAATGATTATTAAAAATGAGACATTTGTAAAGTTAGCTTTGCCAGCAACTTTCCTTTATTTTCTGTAACTTTTTATCTGAAGCATTAGATATTACAGAACGTAAGAAGTTATGATAAATAATAATAAAAGACTGAAACATGCACACGAAAAAAAAAAACGATTTTTTTTTCATCAATATTCCTCAATGGGAGCGTGCATAAACCACGTAGCTCCAATTTGGCCTCCTGGAACGGGAGGCCGCACTTGAAAGTATGAAGAAACGTATAACAAATTTGCGAAAACGCTACATCCGGAAACTTGAAGAAAAAAATAAAACAGAAAAAGGGAAGGATATGGAGCAGAAGATGTATACGTACCTATCTTGTGTTTATTTGATAAATTACAATTTTTAGGGGACCAGAAAATACAATTACCGGGGATATCGTCCTCCGATACTAAAGAGCTCAAGTTTAATGTATAGCTTTGCAATTAAGTAGAATTGGATAAAATATTGAGAATTACAAAAGTATGTCTAATATTTAGTAGATCATCGGTTAACCAACCATCAACTAACCGAACTCACTCTAGAGAGAGAGAGGAAAAAAAAAACATCTTTTATGAGTATTGTCAATAATTTTTATTCCAAATTCGATAAATAATATGTATTACTGTTGGAATGTTAATTGCAATTTATTTTTATTTTAAAATGATTATAACATTAAAACAAATAGTATTTAATTAAGTAAGTGGAAAGTTTGTCATTCCAAAGGACCTTTGTGGTGTACTACGTAGGAAACATGGTTTCCTCCATTTTTCACTCAATTCTTCGATTTTCGGCGCTTCTATTTACTGTTTCTTTCTGTTATTATTTCGTAAAATTTATTCCAATTTTATATTTGAATCTTCTATAAGAAATTTTTCAAGTTGATATTTTCTAAAAGTTTTCCAACTTTTACTGAAACTTATTGTTTGAAAATACGTAGATGCCGAGCGTTTTCATGAAATTTTTTAAATGTATTCATGAAATGTATTTGTACATTTGTATACAAATTGGACAACCGGATCACATATTTCGGTTAATAAATATTTAATCCTCAGAAAATTTTTGTAATCTTCCGGTATACAGTATTTACTTTGAGCTCCAATAACAAATTTGTGTGTGAAAATTTGGGATGTTTTTGGAGCCATTTGTACACAAATTTTTACTATTCTACTTTGTTTTTCTTTTCTTTGCACGCAGCAGTTATCATAGTACATAAAGCAATTTCTCCAACTTCCAACATCACTGGTATAAGTAAACACCTTGTTCTTTGCATGTTTTTTATTTTTTTTATTTTTTTTTTTTTGACTGCTTAACGTCTCTTAACAGCAAGGTTTTTAGAGACGGGAAAGGATGGTGGGGCAAGGAATGGGAAGGAATTCGGCCATTGCCTTTTTTTTAAAGGAAGCATCCCGGAATTTGCCTGGAGTGATTTGGGAAACCATGGAAAACCCAAATCTGGATGCCCGGATGGGGATTCGAATCGCTGTCCTCCCGAATGCGAGGCCAGAACGCTAACCGTTACACCACCACACTCGGTCTCTGGATGTTGTTTCTCTCTCTATCGATAACGGGCAATACTGTTGTCCAACTTGTGTCTATAACGGGGGATTAACTGTTGCCATGTAATTTTTGGCTATGTATTATAGGTGTACTTTTGTTTATGAAATGCGTGATTTAAGAGGCGGAATTTTGGGAACTTTCAAGGATTCGCCTAGGTGAATTCTGGAAACCACCTAAAAACCGCAATGAAAACGTTTGCACACGGGTACCACTACTCGAACATTCTCGATCTAGTGTGGTAGCGCCTCAAGGCGCTTATTCACACTGGCTGGGAGGTGAAAATTGATTCTCTCTAAATATTTCGTCTTAAGAAGCAGATACAGAGAACGACGCAGTAATATAACTATTTAACACGCTAAAAATGAGGCTGAGGCTACGAGAGATACGCACCGAGAGTTCAACACGGGGGTAAACACTAATTACTGATAAAAATGAGATGTAATTCTGAGACAAACAAAGTGCGGGCCACTTGTGGTTCATATCGCGGGCGCTCAAGTGTCTCTCGAGTAGTATTTGGTAACTCAAGTACCTGCTGTAGAGCAGTTGCAAGGGTTTCTCATCGGAACGCTGCTTGTGCTTCGTGACAGAGAGGAAGCCACAGTAAAATGTTAATCACATTACACGTATCGCGTCGCATTGCTGTGTGCTCGTCACCGAGTTTAAACGTCAGGAATATCGTGACTAAAACCTCACAACAAGCGGTCTTAGATAGGGAGCCGGAGGCAGAAGCAGACTTAACAAAGTTTTACGGAACCTAGTGGACTTTGAGTGGTGTGTCTCCTCCAAGGATTGCTTAAATTATGGGCGTAGTTGTTCCTTATATTCCAGCACATTACAAACAGAAAGCGTATCCTTAAAAGAACTTCAACAAAACGACGAAGGATACGCTCCTATAATATTTTAGATCAGGGTTAACCAAACAGCTCCTTAAGTTTAACAGAGGACGCCAGAGTACAGAGGGAAGTTAAAGGTTTGACTTCTTCTGTCTGTGTAGGGACAGATATAGATGAGTGAGGTGAAAATTGTTTCTTCTTGCGAAGTACCCAAATACTCGTATTTACCACGAATAACAGGTCATCTTGTACGATAAATAAAATGTTGTGGACATGTATCGAAATCTCCATTTCCGCTTCAGCTTTGTGGCCATCCATAAATTACGTCTCACCTTGAGGGGAGAGGGGGCAGCAAAGTGTGACATCGTGTGACAAGGGCGGGGGACGGTCATAAACTTTGTGACATCACATGCATATTTTGTATCACTTTTTGGCTAGTGGCGGAAGATGAAGATGATGTTGTCACATCGAATGTTCTCAACACTATCGAAATCAAGAATGAAGTGAATATTATGCCAATAATAAACAGTATCAAGGAATGAGTTAAAAATTCATGGACACCTGATGACTCAATTTTGTATCATTAATTCAATTTTTTATATTTTCTTAAATATTTGATTTATTGTTGATATTATTTTTTAACTAGAAATACATAAATCATTTTGGAACTGCTGTTTTAATTTATAAATTTAAAATTTCAAAATATGTGACGTCACACAAGGGGAGGGGGGTCCCACAAATGTGACAACTTGTGACATTGGGGGAGGGATGGGTCCAAAAATCATGAAATTAGTGTGACGTAATTTGTGGATGGCCCCTTTACGTGAATCTAGTGGTAAGAGTGATGAGTCATTGATATATACTCAACACCCACTCACACGTAAAGTCTACTGCTTCTGTAGCAACTGCTGAAAGCTTTACTATGAAGCAACATCTTTGCTGGTAAGAGAGCGTGCATAAACCACGTAGCTCCATTTTAATTTAAAATAATTGCATGGAGCACAGGCTCCGGTGGCAATTTCACTACACCCCCATCTTCCACCTATTCTGCACCCACCTACATTTGCCCTCTACAAATTTTATCTTTAAATTCTTTCAACGTTTTCGGTAAATTATTCATCATTTCTCTTCGTAACTCATTCTGTGAGTCCCCCCTCCCCCCCCGTAGCCCTACGTGGCTTTTGCCTCTACCCCCCCCCCCCACCCACGTAACACGTAGCTTTATTCCCATTTGATTCCAGAAGACATTTTGTACTGTTTTCTCTTGTCAGAGTACCGGAAATTACATACGGAGATAATAAACTGAGGGAAATAAATATTCACATGCTGTTGTGTGTTCTGTTTCTCATTTTAACTGTGAAAAATGTTATGAAAGGAAAGCTACGTGGTCTGGCTCGGAACCCCCCTCGCCCCACGTAGCCCAGCGTAGCCTTTCAGTGAACCCCCCCCCCCCCCTTGCACCCAGCCACGTAGTTTGTGCACGGTCCCTAAGCCTTAATGAAGCGCTGGTGTCAGACGCAGAACCATGAATGAATATTTGAACGTAAGAGTGCAATTTGCTGAGTAAGCCGAGGTCTCAATGGAACAGCTCACCACTGAGGAAGGAAGCTGATTCACAAATTCGCAATGGCTTTTTTCTGGGCGTGATTGTTACAAAGTTACATGAATTGTTCGATTCTGAACGACTGTTAGCGCTGTATATACAAAACGGTCCCTTCCGCAAATTTCTGGGTCAAGCGCGCCCAACTGAAGTAGTCATCACCATAAAAATTAAACTGTTTCCAGATTTTCGATGCGTTAATGCAGGGGTAGTTAACTTTTTTTTACCAACCACCCAGTTTTGTATCTCTGTTAGTAGTAAAATTTTCTAACGCCTACCGGTCCACCAAAGTAATGGTGATTTA
This sequence comes from Vandiemenella viatica, assembly GCA_031002005.1. Lineage (NCBI taxonomy): Eukaryota > Metazoa > Arthropoda > Insecta > Orthoptera > Morabidae > Vandiemenella > Vandiemenella viatica. The sequence goes on from JARYHS010013631.1 coordinate 48,837,356, forward strand.
TAAAGTAGGGAAGTAATTTACTTCATAAAATTTATAAAGAAGAGTTACAAAAATTAAAGCATATAATAATAATTACTTACCAAATACTTTCTGTCGCTAAGTTTTACAGAATAATATTTGGAAAATAACTAACTGTAGTTGAATATATCTTTTTATCTATCATTGCATATAAAGAAGCTTGGAGTCTGGTGAAATTAAATTAATTTTTTAAAATTATTAATAAGATGCCGGAAGGCTGATACTACGAAAGTAAATACTGGCTCGATTTTTATAAGAAACAAAAGTCTCCTCTTTCGAAGATATTCAAGGGGTTTCTTCTTGAATCATAATATGATTAACAGCACTAAAAACCTAAGTAAACAAGATATGTGATTTCGATACAAGACTATTTTATTTTGCAACAGTTTTTTATATCCATCACTATCGAATTTATGTTTACTTTCTTCATCATATCTAATTTGTAGCAGTTCTTCATGGCAGGTTGTATCAGATCCTTCAATATTTGCGGTAAAAAGGATTTTTCGTCCTGTCGTACACCTTCAATTTCAAAATATCTTCAAATCGTTTTTCCAAGTCCAATTTAGATTCGTTGTGTTGTTAATATACATTATTTTTTATAGATGATAATTCAGGAAACTGGTGAACTTCTCTTTGTAATAGATTATAACAAAGCAGTTCAAGTTTGTCAGTAAATAATGATACAGTAATCTGGCAACCTGTAAGAGATATATTAGCTGCTTGAAGCTCAAACTGACATCATTAAACCTCTTGAATTAAAAAAAATATCAATTAAAATTAAAAAATGAAGGTGATTTAGTATCGGACAAAACCCCTACCGCCCACCATGAAAACTGGAACTCCCACTAGTGGGCAGTAGGGATCAGGTTGGCTACCATTGCGTTCGTGCGTCCTGAAAGAAAGAAGTTATTGGTGAAACTAGAGACGTCATTGGAAGGAGATGAGAGAGACGGGTGTTGTGCCGTCCTGGCATTAGGGAGGACTTGGGTTCGCCCGGCCATCAAGATTTCGGTTTCCATCGTTTCTCAGGCTAATGTGGGGATGGTTCCTCAGAATGCGGTTGCCGAATTCCTTGTCCCCAGTCCTGTCCCGCCTCTAATGACATCGACGTCGATGAGGCGGGAAAAAAATCTTTTCGGGTGAAGGGCTTTGAATATACTTAGAAACTCTGAGTTAAAATTAGTCTTCGTTGTTGCAGACCCTTCATTCCGAAAATAGTCTGCACTACCGTTGTTTCCGTAGAATCTTGAACTCTGAAGAGGAAAACAAACATTTGAAAGCAAATGTTTTCATCATATACTGTATTTGGAACTTTGTTTGTGGTTTGTCAATATTGAGTATGGTCGACACCGAAAGAGGACAACGTCCTTCCTCTTTACCAATACCCAAGAATGTTAGACTTTTTCTCCGTGTGTACACAAAGAGCTATAGTACACAGGCTCTTCATTAACATAACATCTACTTGACAATATATTCCAGGAATTGAAAACGTGTCGTTTTTAAGGCACTGAAAACGTCCTGAAGAGATACTCGGTGTTTCTATACTTTCACAATCAATGCCCTACGGAACTAGAGCTTTTTTTTTAAAAAAAAAATTGTAGCAATTTTATAAATATTCTGAACGAAACGGTTCAGGATCACTTCCGTGGCAACCGAACCGTCTAGGAAAATAAACAATTACTTTTAAAAAAATAATTCTTATGGAAATGATTATGAGCTATCTTTTCAATGCAGAAAATTTTAATTACTGTATTAAAGTGTTTTTGTTTTAATTTAATAAAATGACATAAAATAAAAAAGTTGTTTCCAAATAAATAGTTTTTTTTAATTGCAATAATGAAGTAAGTACTTTTGTTTGCAGCTCAGTTCACATTCATTTAAAAAATCACCATTGCTGACGAAAATTAATCCAAACAAATTTTGCTACATATTATGTGTTGCACATTTTACGTAATCTGGACAAAACTCTCCATATAGATTGATGAGCATTTCCGAAGCTAGCGTTCGGTTGTGTTGAAATTGATCAACACCCTCCTAGTACCTACAGAATTGGCGGTAAAAATGCTCGAATGGATTGATATACTGCCGTGGTTTCAGTATAGAATAAGCCAAACAGGATCCCGGAAATACCCGCAAGAGAGGGCGCTCTTCCGAGAATATTTCACATCTAACTTGTTGACAATCTTGTAACAGTATTTATCCCAGTCTCCTTCCTGAGAGGCTCCTCAGTTATTCAGTTACAACTGATAGGATAGCTGTTGTTATGGTGCAGTACTTCGCAACCTATTGGTTCAACAACATTTCATTCACACACGCTGATAAGAGATGTCGGAGGATAATCTATTTGAATAATTTTGCTATGATTTCATTATAATTTAATTATGCTTGTGACAATTGGAAATTAGAACAAACAGTTTTTGTCCCATTGTTTACCTTACAGTTATAAGAAATACCTGAGTTTCCTGCCAACAATGCCATACGGATTTACGGATACGGATATGCATATGTAATAAATGTAGCCTCGTGAATCGGTGGTTCGATTAAGTGTGTAGTACGTCCTCTGGTGTAAGAATAGATGAGAGCGTTATATATATGACTTAATAATGACAAATGTGAATATTCATATTTCCAACAAACTGAATTCAAAGTCTTTAAAGTTACATTTATCAAATGGTACTGTGTCCGCACCTTTATCTTCTGATTTGTTACTCCAGGTAGCATTGTCCCTTTCATACAGTCCTAAATCATTTAAATAGTTGATAAGCTGTAATCATATTAACATACGGAAGGAAATGAACAGAGGATAATGGCTTAACTTATACACAGGATACGTTTGCTGATCACTGTAGGATGACGTTTTGAATATTGAATATGACGTATGCTCACTTGTCTTATTCAGTTTTAAGAGAAACTGCCTGAATGTTCCTAGGGGAGTCTGCCTCTCTCAGACTCGTGACTCAAACTTATCCGCCAGCATCATCAGAAAGGTGAACGCGTCACTTCACTGGAAACCGTCACGAGGTAGGACCGGTTAGTGACGTAGGATAACGGTATCGGTCGTTTGGGGACTCACCTGTCTGATATGGGAGCACTTATAATCATTGCTATCATGTGTAATTCTTTGGAAAATATGAACAATATATATTAACTGATAGCACTGACAGGATATGAACTATTTTAATTTGTATTTGATTACATTAGCTAATCTAATAATTATTATTTAGTAAATACGCCAATACAACTGTTGTGGGATATTATTTATTTCAAGGACGCGTTTCGCCTCTCGTCGAGGTATCTTCAGCGTACAATGTTTTTATTTACATTTCCGTTTTGAGGTGTGGTTGTTGGTCGCCTGTGACCTCAGCCAACATGCACTATTACACTTAATTATACAGCTTGATGTAGTCTGGATCTTAGGGAGCGTCCATTAATGACGTGAGGTGAAATTGGGGAAGGGAGGGGGGTGACCTACGAAATCTCACGAAACCTCGCCAAGGAGGAAAAGGGGGGGGGGTAAACTGAAATCTCACGTGAAGTTCTGAAATTTTGGTCCAAAAACCGACCTTAAATGGGCTATAACCACCCTTCGGGGGTAAGTAAGCATGTAGGGGGGTCTCCGTCAAAATCTCACGTTATTTTACTGGGGGAGAGGGGGGTTCGGCCAAATTTCACGAAGTCTCACCAGAGGGAGGGGGGCGGGAGAGGTTCGGGATTCCGGGAAAACATCTCACGTCATTAATGGACGTCCCCTTATGACTCCATTGGTAGTCCTTATGAAGCACAGTTTTAATGTACGTCATTGACTACCAATGGAGTCTCAAGATCCAGACTATATCAAATTATGTGCAATAGTGTAAGTGGCATGCTGGTTGAGGTCACAGGCGACCAACAACCACACCTTAAAACGGAAATGTAAATAAAAACATTGTACGTTGAAAATAACGCGTCCGTAAAATAAATAGTATCCAACAACAGTTGTACTGGCGTAATTACTAAATAATAATTATTAGTTTAACAAGCATCTGTGGAAGTAATGGCCTACAATAATCACACATTAGCTAATGTTTTCATCGATCATTGCTAATTTTATTAGTTTTCGCATAACATAACATACTGTTTTAGACGCAAGTGATAATACCTGTTTTACTGCATGTAATGACTGGGTCATTACGTGATTATGTCTCTGTCTGAACAATGCATCTCGAGTTTCACACTGCGTGATTGATAATCGAGATGATATTGTGTAAGTTTACTTCAGCTAGCTCAGTGGTTAAGGCACTTGCTTTCGAAAGTTCACCGCCCGATCCCAGTCTACAAATACCAGTAGGGCTAGGAATTTGTAAGAGTTGTAATCAGGACGTTCCTTTGTTCGGATTCATGTTAAACTGTAGCTCCCAGAGAAAGGAAGTTAGGAACTGACCACCCTACCATGCGTCTAGTATTCAGGAACGCGCGAACTACCCTCAGCATTGCCGGTTGCATGATGTTTAACTTTGCGAGGGAGGTCTTGGATGTAGTTTAAAGAGGAAGTCTCCATTTCCTGTCTGTCACAAGGATATAATAAATATTTTTGATAAGTATGGGGTCTGTCTACCAATTCTATAATGCCAACGTTTTAAGAATATTTGCCCGTTTTTACGACAGTGATATGATAACTTCCCACTGCCGACGACAGACAACGATATTATCGATTAAACACGAAATTTGAGATTTTTTTATGATTGCTTTCAGAAAATATGTATGTAATTTCCTTGCGAAATTATTTTTTCATAGTTCATAATAATATACATCACCATTGTTGACCGAGGCCGAAAAGTTAGTTACAAATAATGCCTGGGGCATGAAGCTTGGTGTTTTGGCTGTTAGACAATTTATTTCTTATCTTCTAAGAATTCTTATAAACGGTAATCCTTTGAATTGAAGTATGCGAGAGACGTATCAGAGCATTAATTTCACACGGGCACTAATGTTCAGATAGTGTCTAGAGATTCAGTGATTGGAATGTCGGCATGAATCAATAGTTATTGCATTACTCCTACAGTAACAGTCTTTTTAAATATTTTTTTCAGTCTCATTTATAGTTTTGCACCGAACTAATTTTGCTTTTTGTAATTAGAATGCTTGTCTTACTGTTACTACGCTTGTTAATTAAGCTTAACAGCTTTGTATCTACACAGGTCTTTGCATATAAGTGACGTGAACACATTTTACATACGTACAAGAGGAACTGTCAGTGTATAGATAGGAAAAAATTGAGGTAAATCGTGATAATTCAGGAATTGTAGCGGATTGTCTGTGGGGGGGACTAATTGCTTACCTTGCATGATTTATAATCGCCACCTTCCACTACCTTATGCAAAGCACATATATTAATTTCAGGAAACAGAGGTGAAACCATTACTTCTGTTATTAATATTTGAAAAGATCCTAAAATATTGGTTTATTTGGTACTCATTACTGCTTACAGACAGAGGTATATTTACCATTAATCTTAAACATCTGTCTATGCAAAATAAAGTTCAACGCAATACCTTGTCTTACAGGTGCAACATAGCAAACAAACAATTATCGTTAATTGAAGCTAAGAAATTGCAATACATGTACATTACAAAGAGTTACAAATTCCATATGCAACTGAAGCAAAAACTCTCTTATACATAACGAGAGCGATTCTTGTATGACAATGATAACAAGAAAACATCAGATTTAACTGGATTACATAGGGCGCCAGGGAGTTAATTTGTTCCCACAAATAATAGTCATTGAAAGTTTCCAAACATGGAAATCAGTCTTTCAATTCAAACTGGATAACGAAAACCAAAAAGCACTCGGCTTTTAGACACAACTAGCTCAGGAATTAATGTCCGGCGGCATAAGAACTCACTTACTCATCAGACCGTTAAAGGGCTATCTCAATGATTCGTCTGAGTACACACTGTTTCTGGAGGTATAATTACCGTGTCTGTCTGGCTGCACCAAGCGTCGTAACAAGAGCGCTGTCGTCTCTCAACGGCGCACCATCCAGGTAATGCTAGGCACTTGTCACGTCAACCAACACAAGTGACAACATCGATCGGACTAGGCGCTCAGTCATCGAAGCCTCCAGAACGAAATCATCCGCAGTACTCTGGCAGGCAGTTGCCAGCGCGATCGTTCTGGACGGAATGACCTCTTCTCGCCCCTCAGAGCTCGTCTCTCCTTCTCCTCGGCGAGTATCATGAAAAACACAAAATTTGTAATATTTCCAACCACGTGAGGAAATAAACACATCGGATTGGCTTCGCAAAAGTATCCCCTCTTGCCGGCTAATACATTGCCTCTCATTTGCTAAGAGTCTTCGGGTTTTGTCGGGATTGTTCGGGAGGATGTAGAAATTTTCTCACGATACCGAGCGAACCGCATCTACGGATCCTTCCGCAAAATTTCCCAGAGTCCAGCCTTTCTCACCGGTATCAGTGTCAGAGATAATCCCCGCATTGTCTCGACCTACCGGACACTTCCGGCTGTCAGAGTGTCGCTCACGCTAACACAACCCTTAGCTAGACGCGGATTTCTGTCTCCAACTCGAAGAAATGAATATCCATTGTTATCAAACAATAATTAATTTACATTGTACGAGATGACCCATCTAGTCATCTCGCTACAGAATTAAATGTTAAGAGACAAAATATCACTATCAACAAAATACTTCTAGTCTTTTCCTATTCTTGTTACATAGATTGTGTTGATTAAAAAACCAGAATGTGTAACATGTCTTGATAAGTTTGATTATAGATAATGCATAACAATCATAATGATAAGTAGTACATGTTACTAACACACAAATTAACACAGTAAAAATTCTAACTGCATTTTTAAAGCTCAAATCAGAAGTAATTCCTGGATGGAGCAGGAATGCCAGCGAAAAACCATCTTTGTTTTTGTTTAAATGTATGTTTATTATAGCAAATGTTGTATATTCCTAACAAGATTATCAAACGGATACCCGGTAGAGTGGCTCTGTGTGCTAAGGCGCACACACGTTATCACGTTAGCTGGGAAGTACAACGGAGCCGGCCACGAGCCTAAGCCCCCCTATACCGGCTTTTTTTTTTAAGGCTTTCGGCATCTTAGAGCATACAGCCAGCTAGATGAATTTTTCCCAGCTAATTAGACACTCCACAGGACGGATATGACATCCACAGACACAACACTCAGGCCCGCGGCTGGACTCGAACCGGCGACCTTCGGCTCGCGGAGATAGCACTCTAACCCCTACGCTACCGTCCTGACTACCGAGCGTGGTGGATGAACGGTTAGCGTTCTGGCCTCGCATTCAGGAGAACGTCGGTTCGAATCCCGTCCGGGCTTCCAGATTTGGGTTTTCCATGGTTTCCCAAATCACTCCAGGCAAATGCCGGGATGCTTCCTGCAAAAAAGCCATGGCCGAATTCCTTTCCGTTCCTTGTCCCCAGTCCCATACCGCATCTAATGATCTTAGCCGTCAACGAAGCGTAAAGCAGTAAGTAAAGAACCGTCCTGACTGCGGTTTTTAGACGGTTTTTCCCCCAACAATCAATACGAACGCTGGGACGGCTCCCAATCTCGCCTCAAAAAACTGAAAATTTCACAAACAAAAAATACATTTATCACACATGGAACACGATGACAACACTTTACTGATGACAATACTTTACTCCCCCTATTAATACGTAGTATGACGGACCTGACAGTATGTATAAAATACTTTGCGTCGTCAAGGGAGTGCGGTCTTCAAACCGAAGCTCCAAATTTGAATATGCTAAACGATGAGCAAATCACATCAAAGG
>JARYHS010013631.1:48846181-48924009 GCA_031002005.1 Vandiemenella viatica
GGATCCAAGATTCAGGACTCATAGCTGAGCACAGTAATCAAAAAGTTAACTTCGTTAATCCGCTACTTAAAAAGTTAACTTCGATAATCGTTAAAGCGTTACATTTTTGCAAATTTAACGCAAATTACAGTTATCCGTTAAAAGTTAACCATTGACAACAAGTCTATCCAGTGTACCTCTGGAAATTTAGTTCTTACTGGGGTTTAATATTTTAATCAGCTTCTCAAACGAATCGGATTCTACAAGATGTAGTGGAATCATGTGGGCAACGAAAAAGTTTAAATGCATTGGTCCACACTAGCCAGAGATATGCCGCTGTCGATAACTACAATGCAGATGGAGATTAAAATAATAATAATAATAAAACACTTCTACTGCTACCTACATCAAAAGTATCTACAGCATTTGAAGGAAGATTTGAATTCTTTTTCCTTTTTCCACGAGCGGACCCTGTTTTTACTTTTTTCTTCAAACTGTAAATATTTGGATGTATGCATCCTCTTCATGTGTAGTTTAACTTTAAGATTACTGTATTAAGGCTACAAATGTAAGATTTAGATCAGAAAAATATCTCACAACATTTATCAGTAAACAGCCATGAGATTTGGCACTACTTTTACAAGATTTGCTTTTGTAAGATTATTTTAACAGAATCGATACTTTTTTCGATATATCGGAATGCAATATTGATATTTTTAAAACAGGGATATTCCGAAATCCCCATATTTTAAAAAATATTAACAGCCCCACCTCAGGTCCAAATACATTGGGAGCTCAAACAAATTCTTGGTTTGTAGTTGTTGTTTTTTTTTTTTTGTCTTATTTTTTTCAAATGGTATTCGGCCATGTTAGCCATTCAGCCAGCTCAATGTGTTTTTACGTTTTACATTGTATAGATTTCATCCAAGTGTGATTGTTTTCTCTCTTTTGTAAGGACGACACAAGACGAACACAACACTTAATTAAAACCATCCATGCCCTCGGGCAGATTGGAACCGGCGACCCCGGCAACGCGAAGCAAGCACGCTACCCCTACGCTGCCGGGGTCGGCTGGTTTGTAGTTAACCGAATGCTGCAGCAGCAGGCGACCCGGCAGTCGGCATGACTGTTGTTCCAGTATCAACAATGTGAGGTCGGCCACCGTACCACATGCATCACTCCAGTAAGTTTAGACAAATACCACAGGGAGCGTCCATAAACCACGTAGCTCCATTTTGGCCTCCTGTGAACTCCCCCCCCCTTTCTCCCCACTTAGCACGTAGCTTTTTTCCCTTTTGATAGCAGAAGACATTTTGTACTGTTTTCTCTTGTCAGACTATTGTAAGTTACACACAGAGATGATTAAATGAAGGAAATAAATATTCACATGATGTTTTGTGTTCTGTACCTCATTTTAACTGTAAAATGAATGGAAAGCTACGTGGTCTGGCTTAGACCCCCCCCCCCTTTCCCCCAAGTAGCACAGTAGCCTTCAAGCCAACCTTTCCCCCCTCCCCCCCCCCCCAGACCTAGTGATGTTCCGATACAAATAAATACGAGTAAGTACTCGATACTTTGTTTACTTTTAGTATTTGAAATAATTCATTCGATACTTACTCGGTATCGGAAGAAAAGTACTTGTATCGAATCGAAAGTATCGAAACGCACCCAGTGTTAAATTCTAATTGCATTATCCCTGCTGCGACCCTCAGTCGCGCCTGCAAAACTAATATTCCGCTGACGTCAAGTTGGTAGTATTGAAAATCAAACACAATCAGTCTTGCAAAAGGCAAACTAATCTCAAAGAATTTGTTTTAGGTCCCTATTTCACTGTAATAAAGTTGTACTTGGCGCGCATTTCTCTATAACTGGCCTATGGTCGCTCCCACGCAACCCCACACAAAAACTAAAAGGTATGATTCATAAGGAACTGCAGTAAGTAGCCCATGTGAATTGGAAGAAGCTGCTTCAGCTAGCGTTTCACAGGAATATCACTTCTGCAAACATCTCAAATAAAAAAAATAAAAAGCACGGTAGTGACAAAGTCTCTCTCTACTTGTCAAACACTGTAACCACTCTAAAAAGCAATCCATTTACAGAATGGGAAGAAATTAAACTTATATTTCCTTGTCTGTATAAATACGCACAACAGTATCTTACTGTTGTAGCAACGTCAGTATTGAGTGAATGTTTGTTTTTTAATGCGGGTGAAACAATGACAAACAAAAGAAACAAGCTGTCCCCAAAATATTTGGAACAATGGGGCATATGCATGTATTTTTTATTTTTTTAATCAATTATTTACATTCTTACATAACCGTAAAAAATAACATTTATGTAAATATTAATATTTAACAGCAAAATAAATACGCGTACTTTAAAACTGAAATCCAGTTCCGCCGATTTAAACGCTGCCTTTTTGGCGCGCTGCACTGTGACGTGTAAGTACACGACCGCATTGGCGTACTGTATAGCATGGAGTGTTTCATCTCAAAACTTTCATGTTTTCTAACCAATGTCGATATGGAAGGAGGTCTAAAACCGTGTTATAAGTACTGTATTGTGTACCTGTGTGCATAAACACTTAAAGAAATACACTTTATAAAGTGTATTTTCTTGTACCGCGAGATGCGAATATAAGAAAAAAGTGGTGTACCGCTATGAGAATAGATCTGCAACTAGTTGTTTATATTATTGTGAAGATCATTTTTACGTAGGTACGTAGAATTTCTGTATTTTAGGAAATGTAACATAAAAATTCGTTACCTGTTCAAACTCTAATCATATCGTACTTGGAGACCATCAGACATTTTAGTAACGGATTCCGATCTCCCTCATGTATGTAAAAGGGTACACAGCTTATATGTGTGTGCTATAGTCGTTTTTCAAAATGCTCCTTAGTTTTTGAGATATTTGCATACAAATAAACAAAAAAATTCTAGATGACGGGTATATAGTAAATCATTGCCCCACTTTATCAAATGGCAAAGCTTGGTCTATGGGGTAGGGATAAGTTTGTGACCTGAGTTCAAATCCCTGCAGAAATATTTTTACTTATTTTTATCATCAAAAATTTTCAAGCTTCACTTATTTATTTTGTAGCGCGAATTAAAATTTAAAACAAGTCACATTGCTTATAACAAATACACCAAACATAATTTCGGCCCATTTTTCAACAATGGCTTCCTAATATGACTCGCTCCATACCCATGAGGCGAATCTGCTAGAAAACTGGAATCTGATACAAGAATTTTGCAATGTTTATAAGCATTTGTCAATATTTCTTCCATTTCTTTGTGGAGCTCCATTTTTCGTCACGGATAGGCCTACTATTTTATTTTGATCCATTTACACGCAACCGTTCTTGGAACAAATCGAGTGTAGAAGAAAGAAAAAAAACCTATCTTCCCAATGCTACGTATTTCGTTTAAAATGCCTCTTGATGATATACAAGTAAAGAAACGACGAAGATGAAATAAACACGATAGGAACTTTTTCAATTGTAAAACGCACCGAAACAACTTATTAACAAAAAGTGAAAAGAATGAAAGAATGGAGACTTTCTTGACGAATGATTGCAATGAAGTTTTTAAGGTTGTGTTGTTAAAAGACAATCCGTCGGTAGATCCGTGAATTCATTACGAAAAAAAAAGAATTTCAGGAAAAAAAATGACGCTGAATTGTAGGTAATATGATTTGTTTTTAATATTATTTCACACAATAAAAGAACGTAAATGAAGTTTTAACAAAATAAAAATTTCTGAAGATAAAAATATTTAATTCTGCGGGGATTTGAACGCGGGTCAGGAAATTATTAAGTTTACTCCCTGCCGCATAGGCCAGACTGCCATTTGATAAAAACGGGTAATATACCCGACATCTAGAATTTTTTTGTTTATTTGCATGCGAATATTGAAATATCTATCACTTAATTACCTTGCAGCTTTCACTGTTCTGAGCTGAGCGGCCGTAAAATTAGGATTTGTTGCAAAATTTCTTATCATCACGAAAGCATCAATTTTTGGAAGATTATCCGACTGTGCTTTCAGAAAACCGCTTTCAGTCTTTATTTGGTGTGTGTGTATATTGTAGCAAGAATACAATATCTCACCAGTTATGCTGATATGTTAATATAAACTTCAACACAATCGCAAAGCTATTAGAACTCCCAGCAACTACACAATAATATCGTGTACTTGGTCGTCACGATTCGATTCGACCAATAGCGTTGCGTTTTGCGAAGTTATATTTCCCTTGTATTTTTAGCACTTTTGATTAATTAAAATCAGTAAATAAAAATCGATAAATAGGAAAAAACCGTTATTGCCGTAAAGTTTCAAAATAAAAATACTAGACGTAAATTTGAATTTCATGCATATTCCCTATTGCTTTTTTTTAGGAAACCTTCCAAAAGCGAACTTTTATTGTTTAAAAGTGTTAAAACTATAATAAATAAATATTTAAGGATAAGACAAACTTTCAAAGTATGCTTACGATGTGAGCTTTATTATAATTTTAATAAATAAATTAAAATATTTACTGAGTGTTATTTGATTTTATTACACAAGGCAAATAAAATAAATAATTTAGGAACATGTCACATATTTATTTTATATTTCGAAATTAATTTAAAAAAGTATCGATATGAGTAAGTATCGATACTTTTACAGTACTCATATGAGTAAGTATCGTAAGACAATTTGAGTACTACTCATTTGAGTAGGTATCGATACTTTGATGGTATCGGAACATCACTACCCAGACCGAGCCAAGTAATTTATGCACGCTACCTAATCAACAATTTAGTTCTGTTTTGTACGTTATGATTATTTTATGCATTAAATTTTCTTAGTTTTGAAGTTTTTTTTTGTTTATATTTTTACGAATACAGCGGACATTACATAAGTAATATAATTTATATCTTGTTGTATTCTAAAATTATTCAAACAAACTTATATTTTATTTTTGATAAAAAATGAAATATTGTATGATAAAACTGTTTTATATATTAACTTTAACAAAAATACAATATAATGTTACCTAAATAAATTTAGTACACAAGAAGAAATCAGTCACCTTCCAACAATCTTCTTCTCTTCGATATCGGCCATCTAAGGACCACGAAAAGTAATCCCGTGCATTCATTTCGATGCTTTCTTTTCTTGACTTCCAATAGTTCTTCATCTTCTCACTTTGCTGTTTCCTCCTTTCTTCTGTCCATATGTTACTACATTTCCTCTTCTCCTTCTCCTGGAAACCCTTGAAATTTTGGATCAGTCTCCTAAAAGTTGCTCTATCTTGTATCAAATCTTTGTTATTCCGATCTCAAGCATATCTTTCTTTACTCCTTGGATCTTCTATGGTATATACCTTCTTTGTAAAAAAAAAAAAAAAAAAAAAATACTGCTTTGTTCAATTTATTAATTTATTTGATAATAATTTAATTACTTGTTGTTTTGAAAATTAAATAAATTAGTAAAAAAATCGTACCTATAAATATGTGACACTATCCTAGTGCTGATTCACAGAAAGGGAGCAAATTAAAATGCGAAAACTACTTGGGTATTAGGCTGGTGAGCCACTGTCTGAAAACATACAAAAAATTATCGTCAGGGGGAGTCCATTAATTACGTGAGGTGAAAAAGGGGGTGTTTCGGCGAAATCTCAACAAGGGGGAGGGGGGGTCAACGGAAATCTCAAGTGAGGTTTCGAAATTCTTGTTGGAGTGTAGAGCTAAAAATAAAAGTCTACAAAAGACGCGAAAGTCAATTTTAGGGGGGTATTTCGTAGAAATGTGGGTGTGTAACCGGCTTTGGAAGGGTGAGACCTAAATAAAACTCTTAAATAGTTGCGAGGGCGATTTCTAGGGGGGGGGGGTGTCTCACGTACCATATCTCACCAGAGGGTGGGGGGGGGGTTACGGAAATCCGGAAAATAGCTCACGTAATTTATGGATGCCCCCTAAGCAAAATTAAACGAAGCATAAAAACCAAGAGAAGAACAGTATGGATTTAGACAAGGAAGATCATGGGAAGAAAAATCCGTAGTGGTCTGCTGACATGAGGAAGGCGAAATATTGTGTTATCACAACTCAGTTCGGCGGTACACACATGAAGACTTTATTACGATCTTACGCCGGAAAAGTCTCCGATCCAGTTTGAAGTGAAATCCCTGCCACGGAAGCGTTTTTCACGTTACACAGCAGAGGTGAACGTCGGATTTTGGGCCTCTAAAAATCCTCATCGAGATTCGAATCAGGGACCTTTACACTTCCTGTCAGACGTCTTAACCACTGGGCCACCAGAGCGCATAACTTTTACTAGTATCGTACAGTAATCGCGTGCTTGCTTTTGCTGATGTTTGAGTACCATTTGCTGTGAAAGGACGTAACGGATTTGTATAACACTACAAAATGTAAACGGGTTTTCTCCTGTTTTACGGTAGTTTTCATACTCTTACAGCATTGAATAAATAGTTCGGAAACTCGTTCAATTAATTTTCTACTTTCGAATTCACGATCTAGTCCTCGATAGAATCTTTATAAACTATTTCCACATTCCGCTCTCCATCCAGTGTCACCGCGAAGCCGAATCAACTTCCCATTGTATACTGTAGTCTTACCATACATAAAAATCTAATAAAACAGGTGAATATAGGGAAACCCGAGGCACAACGGTGTACCGGGACGGAATGAAGTTCGACGTTTTTCAGTGTCAGAAGGTTCTGACGAGGGAAGATAAGTAGAACTAGACCAAACTATTGCTGCTCAACTACAACAGCCGTGTTAGTCTAATTTTCTCTAGCGTTAGTGTATGAATTTTTCGTTTTGTGATTTTCTTGTCCTGCATTGTAACTTATGATGATTTTGTAACCAGGGTAAACAATACATACTTCTTTACATTACAAATACAGTTTGTACATGCTTCAACTGCGTTTAATTGACTTTAGTTCTGTGTAGTTAAATGTTTACCTACGTACCCCCTCCCCCCAACCTAAATAAGATCGCTGGGGCGGAACTGGTGGAGCAAAATGTAGAAGTAACCCTAGTTGCCCCGTCGTTGGATTGCTCTTGCATGATAAGTGACAACAGGGCCTATTCATGTTTCACCTGACATTCTAATACCTATTCCAAAAGTTAAAGAAAACACGAAATGGACGAATAGGCAGAGGGGAAAGACCACCTAAAAAAAAGAATTAGAAGACGCTGTTAAAGAAAAAGAGGAAAAGAAATTTGCCAAAGAAGAAACAAACAAGGTAAACCTATTTAAGAAATAGAATACAAATTAACAACTGGAAAAAATTGGAAAGTAGCTAAAAATAAATGGAAAAAAGAACGTGCTGAGGAGAGAACCAAAAACTAGCGAGAGTATCCTGGGAATATGAATGTTTATATTGCGGTGAATTTTACTCGAAGTCAGTTGAAGGTTGGGTCGCTTGTTCCATGTGCTACAATGGACGCACTATTTCTATGCGGCAATAAACACAGATTATGTCTGCGGTAGTGTATGAATTTTGTGAATAGGCTTAAAAACAGGAACAATCACCTTTAAGAGCCGTTCACACTAGCGGTCAGATCAGCTCAGATTCTTTTTTTTTTTTTTTGCTGTCATCAGTCTTTCCTGGTTCTTAGTTTTGCTGCAAGGTTGTTTAGATGTTTATTGTACGACAAGGTGCGATCCATTACGACTCCCAAATACTTGGGGAAGGGGTTGTGTCGGAGGGGAGTGCCATCAAGAAGAACGTCAAGTGAGAGATTCGCCGCCCGATTCTTAAGATGGAAGACGCTAATTTCCGTTTTGCTGGAACTGGGTACGAGACGCCATTTCCTAAAATAGTTGCTCAGAGTTTTGAGGTCTGCTGATAAGCTATTTTCAATTTGCTGAACGTTATCAGATTGTTGTACTACTGCCAGATCGTCAGCATAAGAGAATTGTCTGGATTCTGTTTGAGGAATGTCAGAAATATAAACATTAAAAAGAAGTGGGGCAAGAACTGAGCCTTGAGGCAGACCATTATTCACTCTTCTTACTTTTCTTATCTTACTGTCTGAGACAACCTGGAAAGTTCGGTTAGCTAGCATGGTATTGATCAGACAAGTGATATTTTTGCACTTCAAAATGTTCAGCAGTTTGTATACCACGCCCTCTCGCCACACTGTATCGTAGGTTGCGGTAAGGTCAACAAATACAGCACCAGTCTTCAATCGTCTCTCGAATACTGCTTCTATGTGAGTTGCCAAGGCCAGGACCTATCCTCGCAGTTTCTGGCAGGTCTAAAACCTGCCTGTTCAACTGGGAGGTTTGCGAAAATAATTGGACTAATTCTATTGTAGATGATCCTTTCAAATAGCTTGTAAGTAGTATTTAGCAGTGAAATAGGTCTAAAATTCTCTGGAACTTCAGGGCTTTTTCCAGGCTTCAGAATGGCTATGATCTTTGCCCGTTTAAACTCTGCAGGAATGACACTTGTCTGTAGTATGTTAGTAAAGAAGCGGGCCAACCATTTTTTGGTATGTTTTCCACAGTGTGTGAGGAACTCTGGGTGAACTTCGTCAAAACCTGGAGCCTTCCCATCCTTGATTGTTTGATGACCCTTGTCACCTCTATATCGGTGACAGGGGATGAGAGGTTTGTAGGGGTAGAGTACAATCTTTTTAGATGGAACAATTGTTTTTTCACTTTCCGAGTGTTAACTGGCACCTCCTGGGGAGCATCCACCTCCACACTCCACACATCAGCACTGAGCCTTGTGTATTCTGCAGATGAGTACTGCTCATCTGTCTGCATAAATAGCACGCACTTCAAAAAGATCGACACAGTTTTGAACCAGACAATGTGAATAATTAGCGGATGTATCAAGACCAATCCACTGTACTGGCTACCCGTTTTGTGCAACATCGAATCGCCTGCAATAAGACGACACAATCTCCTAATTGCCCAATATAATAAGATCTGTCATAAACTTGGATCTGCCCATCCATGACGACATGGATAATCAGTTTGAGAGACTTAAATCAAGAAATCCAACGTAAATACTGTAAAACAGATTATATCTGATAATTTTAATGGGAGAGAAGCTTGGTAATTGGTGTGGATAGCCTCAGCCCCACCAGAATGGTACTCCCTGTTTGACAGTCAACAGGCACTAAAGGGATTCTACCTTCCTCGCAAGACCTGGGCAGCTCTTAACAGAGTTAGGTCTGGTCATGCCAGATCTGCTTCATCTTTGTGCACATGGGGAATGAGAGATACACCGAGATGCGATTGTGGTGAGGAAACGCAAACCATCCGTCACGTGGCATTTGACTGCTCACTTCGAGCCTTCAGGGGATCACCGATAGATTTTATTAATATATCAAATGAAGCTTTAGATTGGCTATACCATGTTAATTTTGAGTTTTATTTGTAATTTAATCTTAAATTGTATTATTTTTGTGCAATGGCCATAAGCTAAATAAATAAATAAGTCTTTCGACTTGTTTGATGCAATACTCCATCCCTTCCTATCTTCTGCTAACCTCTTCATCTCTACATATCCCTTACAACCCATGTCCTCAATTATCTGCTTCATATATTCTAATCTCCGTCTTCCTACAGTTCTTACCTTCATCCTCCACTAACAAATTAACTAATCCAGCATGTCTCAAAGTATGACCTACCAACCTGTCTCTTTTTTCTGTAAGCTTCTTCCTCAAACTTCTTTCCTAGCTCAGGTCAAAATTCGCTATACACGTAATCCGATAGGAGCATTCACACTACGCGGTCCGCTCAGTTCAGGGCAAGGCAAGGTCGAACTGAAGATAGCGCCGCCACCGATCAACAACGGTCAAGACCTGAGCTGAGCTGAGCTGACCGCTAGTGTGAAGGTGCAACAGTCTGGTCAGGTCAGATTAACTTGGGCGACGGACGTCTAAAAACTTCTGCTCATAAGCAATAAAAAGAGTAATAAATAAAATAATAAATGTGTTGAAAGTATGTTATTTCTGATTATTATGAAGATGGCAAAATTTTAATATAAATGTAAATATTATTGCATTTTTTCGTATTGCTAAAGTACAGATTCTGCTTCCGAATTAAAAAATGTTGTGAATTTATTTTTTGTATCAAAAGGGTTCCTCTCGTTCATCCTTAGATCCATGATATGAAATTTTATTCTTCTGTGAACAATTGTGCAAAATATATGTTGTTAAAATTGTTATCAACTATATTGGAGCAGAGTTAAGTTTTCTAAATTAAATTCGAAATATTTAAGGTAAACTATCAAAAAAATTTCCCACCTCTAGTCTCGCACGGCATAGCCAGTAGATAAAACTTTTATCTCTTGATCTATTTGCGATTTCAAACTCTGGATTCAACCTGAACCGTCATCTTTTTGATCCTATTATCTTCATCCAAAATCAGTGCGATTTTAATTAATGTTTGCGTAGAGAGTGGCATCGTTTGCTGTGAGGAACTCATATGAAATGGGCATCGTATACGACTTGATCTGCCCTGGCCTGAGCTGACCTGACCGCTAGTGTGAACGCTATGTTGTCGTGAGCTGAGCTGACCGTTAGTATGAATGGGCCTTTGCAGTCACATTCTTCCCCTTGCCCGGGCATAACTTTCTGTTTTTGGGGAAAAAATATTGTTACTTTGTTTTCTCGTCATATTATCGCGTTTTTGTGATTATTACATTATAATGTGTGCTTAGAAAAATTTGAAGCTGTCTTAGTTAATCCTTTCGTATTTTTAAAACGTATTTTCAACTTAATACCCCGTTATACTCTGGGTTCCCCTGCGTGTTCATATATTTATTTTACCTCCTTTCATTAGGAAGCAACTGGAAAGGCGGAATCTAAGATTTTTTGCGTTGATGTGGACGGAAAGGTATAAATGTGCATAGCGGTTTCTAGCATTGGAGCTGTAATTGTTTCCTGCCACTCGTTAAGTGTAGGTACCGCAAATTACACATTGACTACGCTAGAACTACCGTTTGAGAATTTAACAGAAGTTCGCTAATTAAACTGTGTTCTGTTATCTTCTGTTTTCTTTTCCGAGGCAACTACAGCACCGATGTATAATGAGACCTAGGACTTTCTGTATGAAGAATGCTTGATGTAGACGGGCGTTTTGTGACTCGCGACATTAAGATTGTTATAACTGGGGACTAAGGATGTAATACAATATCAAAGAAGGAATAGAAAGAAACGATACATGACCGTCGATTTCAGAAATTTGGCTGGATGTTCAATGATTACAGTTTGGGTTTACCTTGTCTAATCCTACAAGAAGACTTCCCATCTACAAGGTGTGATAAAAAAGTAACGAGAGTTTTGCAATTGCTCACTCTGTATGTTGTTTATTAAGCTCGTTTTTTTGTGTGTGTTGGTAACACCGTCAGAAAAATACGTTTTAATTTTTGGATATCTACGATGTTTAGCTTGTGTTTGGTATGCGACTGAGCAAGTCGTAGGCTACTTCAGTGAGCTCGGCGATTTTTTGTGCTATGAAATGTCGGATCATTAAGTTTGTGTCGGATTTAAGTGCCGCAAAGCATTCAAAATTTTAAAGAAGCCCTTTGGAAACGTTTATTGTCATAGCCACGAGCTTATGAATGGTTAACGTGTCCTTTTATCTTTTTCGTCAGAGAAATTTTATAATTTTTTTTCGTATTTTACAAGATTTTATCAAAAAACTAAGAGTACTTATAATAAGTAGAATGTCTAAAACGTTAGCTGGGTTATTTAGCCTTAGTGTCTGGCTATCAATACTACGACATTTGGCTGTATTTTGTCACTTGTCCATATTTTATTTGTTAGAGAAATAAACTATTTCTTCAGGTGCGTTACTTCAAGGCAGACACATAACGTGCTCAATAGTTATACAAAAGTTCGTACAGCTGAGTGTGTTGGACGGAAGTGTTGAAATAATTTCGCACAACGGTCTTCACAGCAACATTCTCAGCGTTCTAGCTAGTGATTTTTTTTTTTTTAATTTTTTTTTAATCTGTGATGTAGTTGGAAATAAGCGAAAACTGGCAGAACATTTCAATATCTTGACTGCTGCTAACAAATTCTTGAGTGAACAGCAATCGTCCATGCGTCGACTAGAACGCCGGGCGGCAAAAAACCGCATCGTCTATTTTAGAGCTCATTAGATCTACCGTTTTGTTTATTTGTTTGTGGTTTTTTTTACTCTCACTGGGGACAGCGGGACAGACAGCCTGAAAGCGGGACGTATAGTCACGTTATGAATGGTGCAAACGCTTTCAGCAAAGTCGAGAAGAGTAGACATCTAAGGTGACGCGAGGTCTGGGTGTCCTAACACGTCCATCAATGAGGAAAATGTGGAAAAAATAAACAGTGCTTTCTAATAGAAAGAGAACTAGATAGCTCATTCAGTCAAACATAAGTACGATCTACAAGCTTTGCACAGTTTTCGTGAGGCAAACCGAAAAAAATAACCTACCAGAACTTTGGTGAGACAACTCGTGGATTTTGCACCACGACAAAGCACCGCCGCAAATCGCTTTGCTTATCCAACAGTTCTTGGCGAAACGCAACACCACTGTGATGCCACAATGCACATATTTTCCCTATAACACCATGTGACTTTTACCCGTTTCCCAAACTTAAAAGTACACTCAAAGGAAAATAAATGAGATAAAGGTGAAATCGCAGACCGAGCTAAGAAAACACATAAAGAGGCATTTCAAGAGTGTTTTCCAAATTGGAAACTACGTTGGCATGAGTGCATAATATCGTAGGGAGGCTACTTTGAAGAGGACAGATTAAAAATTTTAGATCAAATAAATACTTTCTGAAAAAAAAATCTTGTTACTCTTTAATCACACCTCGTAAACTCTCTTGGTTGACCAAAAGTACCGCGAAGTTCAATAGAATCCAGTCTATTAGAAATTAAACATTTGAAATCGTGTTTTACACATAGCTCAGATCAAGTTTTTGCGTTCATCTTTTGAAGTTATGTCACAATCGTAATCCATTTTACGGCATTTTTTAGTTTGAACTAAGATTTTTGAATACGTCCCTTTTTTATTAAAAATAGAGGGAATGTGGATGGGCGGCTGCGCATTCCACCTCTATTTTAGCTCGGTAATACTACTGGGTATAGGGCATCAATAGTTTAGCCTTGAATCCGAATTACTGAAGCATTCTGCAGTTCTTCATCTCTAGCAAAGCAAACAGAGCATCCCTACACTGTAAATGATCTTTACAGCTAGCTCTAGTTTCAATCAGTGAGCTTCGTACTGAGTTTACTGATTGAACTCAAAAACCATATAACTAAATACTTGAAAACAAAATTGACGGGTTGAAAGAAAGGCCAGAGTACACAAATCATTCGCAGCTTATTGATTTATCTACTTAACCTGAGTTATCTAAAAAGCTACATCTCTGAATCAAGAAGTAGCGTCGGTTATATTCTACATCTCCCATAACTTAAAAAAAAAAGATAGTAATGAATTTAGTAACGTATATCACTTTTAACATGTTTGATCATGAAGAAATTACTTAGTGACAGCTTAGTGGTTTCAAAGACAAATTAGAGGAAAATCTTGTAAATTAAGGGTTAAAATTCATCTGAGATGTGCAGCAGCTGACGTGTATTTAATTTCATTTAATTGCAATGGAGCGTATTCTCCGGTGGCAAGTTCCCTACATACCCATTTTTACCTTCCTGTAACCCGTCTACTTTTGCCGTCTACGAATTTCAACTTTAAATTCTTTCAGGATTTTTCGTATATTATTCACCACTTCTCTCGCTAATGTATTCCGAATCCTGACCCCCTTACCTTTGAAAGAAAATCTTCCCATATCCTTACGCCTGAAATCGAGTGTCACTTTGTAGTCATGGTCAGATTTTCCCATCCATGCAACTATCTTTAATCAGGTTATGCCAGTTTCGGTTGTAGCCGCAAGTTCTTTTAAATACGATGCATTCTGATGACGGACTTTAAATTTAAACTCATGCTGCAAGAAAGATAAGAGTAGGGGGAAAATGCAGAAATAGCGTTAGTTGTTTGCGTTTCTCGGTTTGTTCTTTATGCCTTGCTGATCGCTGACCTCTCGCACTACGATTATATCGAGTTAGTCGTCACACGATGCGGTATCGCAAAAGAATATATAATTCAATCTACAATAAAGCCTTCCAGAGCAAACAAATGACATCATCACCCGTCGAAACAATTAACATGTTCAAATTAACTATTAATATCCTCCTCTCCTCCCACTCTCAGAGACATCAGTCCCTGTAGATACAGCTACCGTATTGTAGACTCGATTATTCGCCATTCAGCAACAAAACAAGTACATGAAAACTGAAACGTTGCCCCAAGGCCATCACTCGAATTACGAACAAGTTTCGAGCACCAGTTTCGCCTGTTTTAGAGTCTATTTACAGCGAATAAATTGTTAACAGAAGAATTTCGAATTTGTCTCACATTAATACACAACTTTTGAAAAAAATTCCCAATAAGATAAATAATTTGAAGCTAATTGTAGAGTATGAGACAAATGATAGTTGCAAGTCTGTAGAAATAGAAATGAGATGATTATAATAAGAAACTTGAAGTAAAATGATTATTAAAAATGAGACATTTGTAAAGTTAGCTTTGCCAGCAACTTTCCTTTATTTTCTGTAACTTTTTATCTGAAGCATTAGATATTACAGAACGTAAGAAGTTATGATAAATAATAACAAAAGACTGAAACATGCACACAAAAAAAATCGATTTTTTTTCATCAATATTCCTCAATGGGAGCGTGCATAAACCACGTAGCTCCAATTTGGCCTCCTGGAACGGGATGCCACACTTGAAAGTATGAAGAAACGTATAACAAATTTGCGAAAACGCTACATCCGGAAACTTGAAGAAAAAAATAAATCAGAAAAAGGGAAGGATATGGAGCAGAAGATGTATACGTACCTATCTTGTGTTTATTTGATAAATTACATTTTTTAGGGGACCAGAAAATACAATTACCGGGGATATCGTCCTCCGATACTAAAGAGCTCAAGTTTAATGTATAGCTTTGCAATTAAGTAGAATTGGATAAAATATTGAGAATTACAAAAGTATGTCTAATATTTAGTAGATCATCGGTTAACCAACCATCAACTAACCGAACTCACTCTAGAGCAGTGTTTCCCAACCTTTTTTGGGTCATGTCCCACTTTCAACATTTTTTTGCCCCCCATACATAATTTTTAATAAAAAATTATTTGTTATTAAAGAAACTAATATAGGATGGTTTTTGAAAGAAAACACTTTAATATTATCATAAAACACAGTAAGTAAAATTAAAAAACATATAATGAAATACTAAAATTCAAATTCAAAAGATTTATAATAAACATTTATTATGGCAATTTAGTGTGATCCTTTTAAGAATTTGCTTTTTTGATATATTTTGTAACCACATCTGGCATTGCGTTTAAATAACCCAAAGAGAAAGCGGAAAAGACGCATCAAGTCAATTTCTAAATTGCCCCCCTAAAAAAACCAAATTGCCCCCCTGTGGGGCGTGGGCCCCACTTTGGGAAACACTGCTCTAGAGAGAGAGAGGAAAAAAAAAACATCTTTTATGAGTATTGTCAATAATTTTTATTCCAAATTCGATAAATAATATGTATTACTGTTGGAATGTTAATTGCAATTTAATTTTTTTTAAAATGATTATAACATTAAAACAAATAGTATTTAATTAAGTAAGTGGAAAGTTTGCCATTCCAAAGGACCTTTGTGGTGTACTACGTAGGAAACATGGTTTCCTCCATTTCTCACTCAATTCTTCGATTTTCAGCGCTTCTATTTACTGTTTCTTTCTGTTATTATTTCGTAAAATTTATTCCAATTTTATATTTTAATCTTCTATAAGAAATTTTTCAAGTTGATATTTTCTAAAAGTTTTCCAACTTTTACTGAAAAGTTATTCATCTTATTGTTTGAAAATACGTAGATGCCGAGCGTTTTCATGAAAATTTTGATGTACATTTGTATACAAATTGGACAACCGGATCACATATTTCGGTTAATAAATATTTAATCCTCAGAAAATTTTTGTAATCTTCCGGTATACAGTATTTACTTTGAGCTCCAATAACAAATTTGTGTGTGAAAATTTGGGATGTTTTTGGAGCCATTTGTACACAAATTTTTACTATTCTACTTTGTTTTTCTTTTCTTTGCACGCAGCAGTTATCATAGTACATAAAGCAATTTCTCCAACTTCCAACATCACTGGTATAAGTAAACACCTTGTTCTTTGCATGTTTTTTTTTTTTTTTTTTTTTTTTTTGACTGCTTAACGTCTCTTAACAGCAAGGTTTTTAGAGACGGGAAAGGATGGTGGGGCAAGGAATGGGAAGGAATTCGGCCATTGCCTTCTTTTTAAAAGGAAGCATCCCGGCATTTGCCTGGAGTGATTTGGGAAACCATGGAAAACCCAAATCTGGATGCCCGGACGGGGATTCGAATCGCTGTCCTCCCGAATGCGAGGCCAGAACGCTAACCGTTACACCACCACGCTCGGTCTCTGCATGTTGTTTCTCTCTCTATCGATAACGGGCAATACTGTTGTCCAACTTGTGTCTATAACGGGGGATTAACTGTTGCCATGTAATTTTTGTTCTGTATTATAGGTGTACTTTTGTTTATGAAATGTGTGATTTAAGAGGCGGAATTTTGGGACCTTTCAAGGATTCGCCTAGGTGAATTCTGGAAACCGCCTAAAAACCGCAATGATGACGTTTGCACACGGGTACCAGTACTCGAACATTCTCGATCTAGTGTGGTAGCGCCTCAAGGCGCTTATTCACACTGGCTGGGAGGTGAAAATTGATTCTCTCTAAATATTTCGTCTTAAGAAGCAGATACAGAGAACAACGCAGTAATATAACTATTTAACACGCTAAAAATGAGGCTGAGGCTACGAGAGATACGCACCGAGAGTTCAACACTAGGGTAAACACTAACTACTGATAAAAATGAGATGTAATTCTGAGGCAAACAAAGTGCGGGCCACTTGTGGTTCATATCGCGGGCGCTCAAGTGTCTCTCGAGTAGTATTTGGTAACTCAAGTACCTGCTGTAGAGCAGTTGCAAGGGTTTCTCATCGGAACGCTGCTTGTGCTTCGTGACAGAGAGGAAGCCACAGTAAAATGTTAATCACATTACACGTATCGCATCGCATTGCTGTGTGCTCGTCACCGAGTTTAAACGTCAAGAATATCGTGACGAAAACCTCACAACAAGCGGTATTAGATAGGGAGCCGGAGGCAGAAGCAGACTTAACATAGTTTTACGGAACCTAGTGGACTTTGAGTGGCGTGTCTCCTCCAAGGATTGCTTAAAATTATGGGCGTAGTTGTCCCTTATATTCCAGCACATTACAAACAGAAAGCGTATCCTTAAAAGAACTTCAACAAAACGACGAAGGATACGCTCCTATAATATTTTAGATCAGGGTTAACCAAACAGCTCCTTAAGTTTAACAGAGGACGCCAGAGTGCAGAGGGAAGTTAAAGGTTTGACTTCTTCTGTCTGTGTAGGGACAGATATAGATGAGTGAGGTGAAAATTGTTTCTTCTTGTGAAGTACCCAAATACTCGTATTTACCACGAATAACAGGTCATCTTGTACGATAAATAAAATGTTGTGGACATGTATCGAAATCTCCATTTCCGCTTCATAATTTACGTCTCACCTTGAGGGGAGAGGGGGCAGCAAAGTGTGACATCGTGTGACAAGGGCGGGGGACGGTCATAGACTTTATGACATCACATGCATATGTTGTACCACTTTTTGGCTAGTGGCGGAAGATGAAGATGATGTTGTCACATCGAATGTTCTCAACACTATCGAAATCAAGAATGAAGTGAATATTATGCCAATAATAAACAGTATCAAGGAATGAGTTCAAAATCCATGGACACCTGATGACTCAATTTTGTATCATTAATTCAATTTTTTATATTTTCTTAAATATTTGATTTATTGTTGACATTATTTTTTAACTAGAAATACATAAATCATTTTGGAACTGCTGTTTTAATTTATAAATTTAAAATTTCAAAATATGTGACGTCACACAAGGGGAGGGGGATCCCACAAATGTGACAACTTGTGACATTGGGGGAGGGATGGGTCCAAAAATCATGAAATTAGTGTGACGTAATTTGTGGATGGCCCCTTTACGTGAATCTAGTGGTAAGAGTGATGAGTCATTGATATGTACTCAACTCCCACTCACACGTAAAGTCTACTGCTTCTGTAGCAACTGCTGAAAGCTTTACTATGAAGCAACATCTTTGCTGGTAAGAGAGCGTGCATAAACCACGTAGCTCCATTTTAATTTAAAATAATTGCAATGGAGCACAGGCTCCGGTGGCAATTTCACTACACCCCCATCTTCCACCTATTCTGCACCCACCTACATTTGCCCTCTACAAATTTTATCTTTAAATTCTTTCAACGTTTTCGGTAAATTATTCATCATTTCTCTTGGTAACTCATTCTGTGAGTCCCCCCTCCCCCCCACGTAACCCTACGTGACTTTTGCCTCTACCCCCCCCCCCCCAACCCACCCACGTAACACGTAGCTCTATTCCCATTTGATTCCAGAAGACATTTTGTACTGTTTTCTCTTGTCAGAGTACCGTAAATTACACACGGAGATAATAAACTGAGGGAAATAAATATTCACATGCTGTTGTGTGTTCTGTTTCTCATTTTAACTGTGAAAAATGTTATGAAAGGAAAGCTACGTGGTCTGGCTCGGAACCCCCCTCGCCCCACGTAGCCCAGCGTAGCCTTTCAGTGAACCCCCCCCCCCCTGCACCCAGTCACGTAGTTTGTGCACGGTCCCTAAGCCTTAATGAAGCGCTGGTGTCAGACGCAGAACCATGAATGAATATTTGAACGTAAGAGTGCAATTTGCTGAGTAAGCCGAGGACTCAATGGAACAGCTCACCACTGAGGAAGGAAGCTGATTCACAAATTCGCAATAGCTTTTTTTCTGCGCGTGATTGTTACAAAGTTACATGAATTGTTAGATTCTGAACGACTGTTAGCGCTGTATATACAAAACGGTCCCTTCCGCAAATATCTGGGCAAGCGCGCCCAACTGAAGTACTGTCATCACCATAAAAATTAAACTGTTTCCAGATTTTCGATGCGTTAATGCAGGGGTAGTTAACTTTTTTTTACCTACCACCCAGTTTTGTATCTCTGTTAGTAGTAAAATTTTCCAACCGACTTCCGGTTCCACCAAAGTAATGGTGATTTATAAAGTAGGGAAGTAATTTACTTCATAAAATTTATAAAGAAGAGTTACAAAAATTAAAGCATATAATAATAATTACTTACCAAATACTTTCTGTAGCTAAGTTTTACAGAATAATATTTAGAAAATAACTAACTGTAGTTGAATAAATCTTTTTATTTATCATTGCATACAAAGAAGCTTGGAGTCTGGTGAAATTAAATTAATTTTTTAAAATTATTAATAAGATGCCTGAGGGCTGATACTACGAAAGTAAATACTGGCTCGATTTTTATAAGAAACAAAAGTCTCCTCTTTTAAAGATATTCAAGGGGTTTCTTCTTGAATCATAATATGATTAACAGCACTAAAAAACCTAAGTAAACAAGATATGTGATTTCGATACAAGACTTTTTTATTTTGCCACAGTTTTTCATATCCATCACTATCGAATTTATGTTTACTTTCTTCATCATATCTAATTTGTAGCAGTTCTTCATGGCAGGTTGTATCAGATCCTTCAATATTTGCGGTAAAAAGGATTTTTCGTCCTGTCGTACACCTTCAATTTCAAAATATCTACAAATCGTTTTTCCAAGTCCAATTTAGATTCGTTGTGTTGTTAATATACATTATTTTTTATAGATGATAATTCAGGAAACTGGTGAACTTCTCTTTGTAACAGATTATAACAAAGCAGTTCAAGTTTGTCAGTAAATAATGATACAGTAATTTGGCAACCTGTAAGAGATATATTAGCTGCTTGAAGCTCAAACTGACATCATTAAACCTCTTGAATTAAAAAGAAATCAATTAAAATTAAAAAAGGAAGGTGCTTCAGTATCGGACAAAACCCCTACCGCCCACCATGAAAACTGGAACTCCCACTAGTGGACAGTAGGGATCAGGTTGGCTACCATTGCGTTCGTGCGTTCTGAAAGAAAGAAGTTATTGGTGAAACTATAGACGTCATTGGAAGGAGATGAGAGAGACGGGTGCTGTGCCGTCCTGGCATTAGGGAGGACTTGGGTTCGTCCGACCATCAATATTTCAGTTTCCATGGTTTCTCATGCTAATGTGGGGATGGTTCCTCAGAATGCGGTTGCCGAATTCCTTGTCCCCAGTCCTGTCCCGCCTCTAATGACATCGACGTCGATGAGGCGGAAAAAAAAATCTGTTCGGGTGAAGGGCTTTGAATATACTTAGAAACTCTGATTTAAAATTAGTCTTCGTTGTTGCAGACCCTTCATTCCGAAAATAGTCTGCACTACCGTTGTTTCCGTAGAATCTTGAACTCTGAAGAGGAAAACAAACATTTGAAAGCAAATATTTTGATCACATACTGTATTTGGAACTTTGTGTTTTGTCAATATTGAGTATGGTCGACACCGAAAGAGGACTACGTCCTTCCTCTTTACCAATACCCAATAATGTTAGGCTTTTCTCCGTGTGTACGCAAAGAGCTATAGTACACAGGCTCTTCATTAACATAACATCTACTTGACAATATATTCCAGGAATTGAAAACGTGTCGTTCTTAAGGCACTGAAAACGTCCTGAAGAGATACTCGGTGTTTCTATACTTTCACAATCAATGCCCTACGGAACTAGAGCTTTTTTTTAAAAAAAAAATTGTAGCAATTTTATAAATATTCTGAACGAAACGGTTCAGGATCACTTCCGTGGCAACCGAACCGTCTAGGAAAATAAAAAAATAATAATTCTTATGGAAATGATTATGAGCTATCTTTTCAATGCAGAAAATTTTAATTACTGTGTTAAAGTGTTTTTGTTTAATTTAATAAAATGAGATAAAATAAAAAAGTTGTTTCCAAATAAATAGTTTTTTTAATTGCAATAATGAAGTAAGTACTTTTGTTTGCAGCTCAGTTCACATTCATTTAAAAAATCACCATTGCTGACGAAAATTAATCCAAACAAATTTTGCTACATATTATGTGTTGCACATTTTACATAATCTGGACAAAACTCTCCATATAGATTGATGAGCATTTCCGAAGCTAGCGTTCGGTTGTGTTGAAATTGATCAACGCCCTCCTAGTACCTACAGAATTGGCGGTAAAAATGCTCGAATGGATTAATATACTGCCGTGGTTTCAGTATAGAATAAGCCAAACAGGATCCCGGAAATACCCGCAAGAGAGGGCGCTCTTCCGAGAATATTTCACATCTAACTTGTTAACAATCTTGTTACAGTATTTATCCCAGTCTCCTTCCTGAGAGGCTCCTCAGTTTGTCAGTTACAACTGATAGGATAACTGTTGTTATGGTGCAGTACTTCGCAACCTATTGGTTCAACATTATTTCATTCACAGACGCTGATAAGAGATGTCGGAGGATAATCTATTTGAATAATTTTGCTATGATTTCATTATAATTTAATTATGCTTGTGACAATTGGAAATTAGAACAAACAGTTTTTGTCCCATTGTTTACCTTACAGTTATAAGAAATACCTGAGTTTTCCTGCCAACAATGCCATACGGATTTACGGATACGGATATGCATATGTAATAAATGTAGCCTCGTGAATCGGTGGTTCGATTAAGTGTGTAGTACGTCCTCTGGTGTAAGAATAGATGAGAGCATTATAAATA
The DNA here is from genome assembly GCA_031002005.1 of Vandiemenella viatica. Lineage (NCBI taxonomy): Eukaryota > Metazoa > Arthropoda > Insecta > Orthoptera > Morabidae > Vandiemenella > Vandiemenella viatica. Next base: position 48,868,040 of record JARYHS010013631.1, read on the forward strand.
TGACTTAATAATGACAAATGTGAATATTCATATTTCCAACAAACTGAATTCAAAGTCTTTAAAGTTACATTTATCAAATGGTACTGTGTCCGCACCTTTATCTTCTGATTTGTTACTCCAGGTAGCATTGTCCCTTTCATACAGTCTAAATCATTTAAATAGTTGATAAGCTGTAATCATATTAACATACGGAAGGAAATGAACAGAGGATAATGGCTTAACTTATACACAGATACGTTTGCTGATCACTGTAGGATGACGTTTGAATATTGAATATGACGTATGCTCACTTGTCTTATTCAGTTTTAAGAGAAACTTGCCTGAATGTTCCTAGGGGAGTCTGCCTCTCTCAGACTCGTGACTCAAACTTATCCGCCAGCATCATCAGAAAGGTGAACGCGTTACTTCACTGGAAACCGTCACGAGGTAGGACCGGTTAGTGACGTAGGATAACGGTATCGGTCGTTTGGGGACTCACCTGTCTGATATGGGAGCAGTTATAATCATTGCTATCATGTGTAATTCTTTGGAAAATATGAACAAAATATATTAACTGATAGCACTGACAGGATATGTACTATTTTAATTTGTATTTGATACATTAGTTAATCTAATAATTATTATTTAGTAAATACGCCAATACAACTGTTGTGGGATATTATTTATTTCAAGGACGCGTTTCGCCTCTCGTCGAGGTATCTTCAGCGTACAATGTTTTTATTTACATTTCCGTTTTGAGGTGTGGTTGTTGGTCGCCTGTGACCTCAGCCAACATGCACTATTACACTTAATTATACAGCTTGATGTAGTCTGGATCTTAGGGAGCGTCCATTAATGACGTGAGGTGAAATTGGGGAAGGGAGGGGGGTGACCTACGAAATCTCACGAAACCTCGCCAAGGAGGAAAAGGGGGGGGGGTAAACTGAAATCTCACGTGAAGTTCTGAAATTTTGGTCCAAAAACCGACCTTAAATGGGCTATAACCACCCTTCGGGGGTAAGTAAGCATGTAGGGGGGTCTCCGTCAAAATCTCACGTTATTTTACTGGGGGAGAGGGGGGTTCGGCCAAATTTCACGAAGTCTCACCAGAGGGAGGGGGGCGGGAGAGGTTCGGGATTCCGGGAAAACATCTCACGTCATTAATGGACGTCCCCTTATGACTCCATTGGTAGTCCTTTGAAGCACAGTTTTAATGTACGTCATTGACTACCAATGGAGTCTCAAGATCCAGACTATATCAAATTATGTGCAATAGTGTAAGTGGCATGCTGCTGCTGGTTGAGGTCACAGGCGACCAACAACCACACCTTAAAACGGAAATGTAAATAAAAAATTGTACGTTGAAAATACCTCGACGAGAGGCGAAACGCGTCCGTAAAATAAATAGTATCCAACAACAGTTGTACTGGCGTAATTACTAAATAATAATTATTAGTTTAACAAGCATCTGTGGAAGTAATGGCCTACAATAATCACACATTAGCTAATGTTTTCATCGATCATTGCTAATTTTATTAGTTTTCGCATAACATAACATACTGTTTTAGACGCAAGTGATAATACCTGTTTTACTGCATGTAATGACTGGGTCATTACGTGATTATGTCTCTGTCTGAACAATGCATCTCGAGTTTCACACTGCGTGATTGATAATCGAGATGATATTGTGTAAGTTTACTTCAGCTAGCTCAGTGGTTAAGGCACTTGCTTTCGAAAGTTCACCGCCCGATCCCAGTCTACAAATACCAGTAGGGCTAGGAATTTGTAAGAGTTGTAATCAGGACGTTCCTTTGTTCGGATTTCATGTTAAACTGTAGCTCCCAGAGAAAGGAAGTTAGGAACTGACCACCCTACCATGCGTCTCGTATTCAGGAACGCGCGAACTACCCTCAGCATTGCCGGTTGCATGATGTTTAACTTTGCGAGGGAGGACTTGGATGTAGTTTTAAAGAGGAAGTCTCCATTTCCTGTCTGTCACAAGGATATAATAAATATTTTGATAAGTATGGGGTCTGTCTACCAATTCTATAATGCCAACGTTTTAAGAATATTTGCCCGTTTTTACGACAGTGATATGATAACTTCCCACTGCCGACGACAGACAACGATATTATCGATAAACACGAAATTTGAAGATTTTTTTATGATTGTTTTCAGGAAATATGTATGTAATTTCCTTGCGAAATATTTTTTTCATAGTTCATAATAATATACATCACCATTGTTGACCGAGGCCGAAAAGTTAGTTACAAATAATGCCTGGGGCATGAAGCTTGGTGTTTTGGCTGTTAGACAATTTATTTCTTATCTTCTAAGAATTCTTATAAACGGTAATCCTTTGAATTGAAGTATGCGAGAGACGTATCAGAGCATTAATTTCACACGGGGCACTAATGTTCAGATAGTGTCTAGAGATTCAGTGATTGGAATGTTCGGCATGAATCAATAGTTATTGCATTACTCCTACAGTAACAGTCTTTTTAAATATTTTTTTCAGTCTCATTTATAGTTTTGCACCGAACTAATTTTGCTTTTTGTAATTAGAATGCTTGTCTTACTGTTACTACGCTTGTTAATTAAGCTTAACAGCTTTGTATCTACACAGGTCTTTGCATATAAGTGACGTGAACACATTTTACATACGTACAAGAGGAACTGTCAGTGTATAGATAGGAAAAAATTGAGGTAAATCGTGATAATTCAGGAATTGTAGCGGATTGTCTGTGGGGGGGACTAATTGCTTACCTTGCATGATTTATAATCGCCACCTTCCACTACCTTATGCAAAGCACATATATTAATTTCAGGAAATAGAGGTGAAACCATTACTTCTGTTATTAATATTTGAAAAGATCCTAAAAATTGGTTTATTTGGTACTCATTGTTGCTTACAGACAGAGGTATATTTACCATTAATCTTAAAAATCTGTCTATGCAAAATAAAGTTCAACGCAATACCTTGTCTTACAGGTGCAACATAGCAAACAAACAATTATCGTTAATTGAAGCTAAGAAATTGCAATACATGTACATTACAAAGAGTTACAAATTCCATATGCAACTGAAGCAAAAACTCTCTTATACATAACGAGAGCGATTCTTGTATGACAATGATAACAAGAAAACATCAGATTTAACTGGATTACATAGGGCGCCAGGGAGTTAATTTGTTCCCACAAATAATAGTAATTGAAAGTTTCCAAACATGGAAATCAATCTTTCAGTTCAAATTGGAGAACGAAAACCACAAAGCACTCGGCTTTTAGACACAACTAGCTCAGGAATTAATGTCCGGCGGCATGAGAACTCTTACTCATAAGACCGTTAAAGGGCTATCTCAATGATTCGTCTGAGTACACACTGTTTCTGGAGGTATAATTACCGTGTCTGTCTGGCTGCACCAAGCGTCGCAAGAGCGCTATCGTCTCTCAACGGCGCACTATCCAGCTAATGCTAGGCACTTGTCACGTCAACCAACACAAGTGACAACATCGATGGGACTAGGCGCTCCGTCATCGAAGCCTCCAGAACTAAATCATCCGCAGTACTCTGGCAGGAGGTTGCCAGCGCGATCGTTCTGGACAGAATGACCTCTTCTCGCCTCTCAGAGCTCGTCTCTCCTTCTCCTCGGCGAGTATCATGAAAAACACAAAATTTGTAATATTTACAACCACGTGAGGAAATAAACACATCGGATTGGCTTCGCAAAAGTATCCCATCTTGCCGGCTAATACATTGCCTCTCATTTGCTAATAGTCTTCGCTTTTTGTCGGGATTGTTCGGGAGGATGTATAGGAAAATTTTTCTCACGATACCGAGCGACCGCCCATTCAGGGATTCCATTCGCAAAATTCCCAGCGTCCAGCCTTTCTCACCGGTATCAGTGTCAGAGATAATCCCCGCATTGTCTCGACCTACCGGACACTTCTGGGTTAAGTCAGAGTGTCGCTCACGCTAACACAACCCTTAGCTAGACGCGGATTTCTGTCTCAAACTCAAAATGAATATCCATTTGTTATCAAACAATAATTAATTTACATTGTACGAGATGACCCATCTAGTCATCTCGCTACAGAATTAAATGTTAAGAGACAAAATATCACTATCAACAAAATACTTCTAGTCTTTTCCTATTCTTGTTACATAGATTGTGTTGATTAAAAACCAGAATGTGTAACATGTCTTGATAAGTATTTGATTATAGATAATGCATAACAATCATAATGATAAGTAGTACATGTTACTAACACACAAATTAACACAGTAAAAATTCTAACTGCATTTTTAAAGCTCAAATCAGAAGTAATTCCTGGATGGAGCAGGAATGCCAGCGAAAAACCATCTTTGTTTTTGTTTAAATGTATGTTTATTATTAGCAAATGTTGTATATTCCTAACAAGATTATCAAACGGATACCCGGTAGAGTGGCTCTGTGTGCTAAGGCGCACACACGTTATCACGTTAGCTGGGAAGTACAACGGAGCCGGCCACGAGCCTAAGCCCCCCTATACCGGCTTTCCTTTTTTTTTTTAAGGCTTTCGGCATCTTAGAGCATACAGCCAGCTAGATGAATTTTTCCCAGCTAATTAGACACTCCACAGGACGGATATGACATCCACAGACACAACACTTAAACACTCAGGCCCGCGGCTGGACTCGAACCGGCGACCTTCGGCTCGCGGAGATAGCACTCTAACCCCTACGCTACCGTCCTGACTACCGAGCGTGGTGGATGAACGGTTAGCGTTCTGGCCTCGCATTCAGGAGAACGTCGGTTCGAATCCCCGTCCGGGCTTCCAGATTTGGGTTTTCCATGGTTTTCCCAAATCACTCCAGGCAAATGCCGGGATGCTTCCTGCAAAAAAGCCATGGCCGAATTCCTTTCCGTTCCTTGTCCCCAGTCCCATACCGCATCTAATGATCTTAGCCGTCAACGAAGCGTAAAGCAGTAAGTAAAGAACCGTCCTGACTGCGGTTTTTAGACGGTTTTTCCCCCAACAATCAATACGAACGCTGGGACGGCTCCCAATCTCGCCTCAAAAAACTGAAAATTTCACAAACAAAAAATACATTTATCACACATGGAACACGATGACAACACTTTACTGATGACAATACTTTACTCCCCCTATTAATACGTAGTATGACGGACCTGACAGTATGTATAAAATACTTTGCGTCGTCAAGGGAGTGCGGTCTTCAAACCGAAGCTCCAAATTTGAATATGCTAACGATGAGCAAATCACATCAAAGGCAGCCGACCCCTAAAGGCCTATTCTTCTCACTAGCGGTCAGCTCAGCTCAGATCACAAATGGGAGCATTCACGCCAGGAATGTGACTGATATCCGCATGCGCTAGTGCGGAACTTTTGCGTGAAATCCTATGTCTGCTTTCGCATCCGGAATTTTTAATGCGGATTATAGCGGATGTTTTGTTTACATTGCAATATAATATTATTCTTTTCTCTTTATATGAGATTCTGCCCATCGTCGCTTAGCTAACAACAAAATGAGTGGTTGTCTTTTTCTGCCGATCTTGCAATAAAAGTAACGATGAGCTGAACGGTGTTATTACCTAAGCGACGAATTTACAAGTTTGAACTTGCATGCAAAGTAAAGCGACCTATTCACGATCCTACCTATAGGACATCCGTGTAGAACTACCGTTGGATACGCTCACCCACTCACACTAATAGAGGGGGTCCAACAAAATGTTCCAAGCAATCCTTTCCACTCATACTTTCTCGCGGCACACCATGTGTCCTTGTCGCACACTCATAGGATGTTTCCTCTAATATCTATAGCTTGTTGGACACCAAGGACCCTGTTTGGTTGCCTGAGAGTCCAACGAAATCCATCACGTCCTACATGTAGTCCTGTAACCCCTTCCACGACCCATCAAGAGTTCTTTATCGAAAATCGGATCATCGAAGATTCTATAAGTTGTACTGTGAATGCGCCACTAGAGCGTTGGGAAACGGGTGACGAGCACGAAACCAAGCGTGGTGGGTGAGCGTTAACGCTCTGGCCTCGCTTACGGGAGGATACGGGTTCGAATCCCCGTCAGGGCATCCAGATTTGGGTTTTCCATAGTTTCCCAAATAATTCCAGGTGAATGCTCCCTTAGGAGGCCATGGACAAATTCCTTCACGTTCCTAGCTCCGATCCTTTCACGCCTCTAATTACCTCTATGTCGACTAGGCGTACAGCCATAACCAAAAAAAAAAAAAAAAAATGTGAGCACGGAGATGTGGTTTTTAGACGCATGCATAGTTATGTAAATAATTTTATTCACTTGTGAGATCATCCAATGTTTTTTGCTGTGGAAAGATGAGGAAAAAATAAATCAATTTGGCAGTATTATTTGGAAACAGACTTTACTTATGAAAAAAATATGTACTTGGCATAAAATATATACTTATTTTCATTTTAAACTTTTTTGTGATAAAATATTAAAATTTAAATAATTATAAATTTATTTTTCCGCCTCCGCAAAACATCCGCATGCGCGGATTTCAAGAACTTAACATCCACATCAGATCCGCATCCGCGAAGATGACCTCCGTTACAATCCTAATTCACACTACGCGGTCCGTTCAACTCAGGACAAGGTAGTTCGATCTGAAGATCGCGCCGCCACCGATCAACAACGGTCAAGACCTGAGCTGAGCTGAGCGGAGCTGAGCTGACCGTTAGTGTGAACGAGCAACAGTCAGGTCAGGTCAGATCAAATTGGCGACGAACGTCTAAAAACCTCGTAAGCAATTAAAAAAAAATACTAATAAATAAAAAATAAATGTTTTAACAGTATGTTATTTCTGATTATTATAAAGTTGACAAAATTTAATGTAAATTCGAATATTATGTTTTCGTACTGGCTATGTACAGATCCCGCTTCCGAATTAAAAAATCCTGTGAATTTATTTCTTTTATCAAAAGCTCCTTTACGAGCATTACCACTAAAACAAGGAATATTGTGAAGAAAAAAAAATCCTCTAATTCATCCTGAGATTCACTTTCTACATAGCATGAATTTTTACCCTTCCAAAATAATTATGCAAAATACATGTTACTAAAACTACATTATCAATTAATCCTGGAGCTGAATTCTTTGAGCAAAAATATGAATAGCATTTTACACCATTTGTCTCGCACGGCATAGCCAGTGTTTAGTTATTTTCCCTCTCTCTTGGTCTGTTTGCACTTTAAACTCTGGATGCACCCAAAACCAGTCTTTTTCTTTATCTTGCCGTATTTTTAGCTTCTTCATAGAAAATAAGTGCGATTTTACTAACGTTAGCGGAGAGAACGGCAGTGTTCGTTGTGAACAACTGAAATGATATGGTATCTTCTACGATTTGATCTGACTTGACTTAATCACTAATGTGAACGCTACTGGCGAAATCCTGGATCCTGAGCTGAGCTGAACGGAGCGATAGTGTGAACGGGCCTTAATGTTGGGAAAAGATAATGAAGAAGGTTTTCAAACGGATGTGATCCAGAACAATTAACACCTTCTTGTATTAATGATAATATTGTTGAAGACTTGTGCAAATTATTAATGATCCTTGTGCTGAAATTATGTGGCTGAAAATTTGATTTATAGTTAAAATTTTCTATTACAAAGCACCTGAGAAAATATACGTTTATAATGAAAAGTTGTAAGAATAGTGAGCTACCAAAACATTTCTCTGCAAAAAGTTATTGGTTTCGTGCCGCTCACCATTTGTAATCGTGGATAAAGAAAATTTTTTAGGACATTAAAAAGAAATGATACAGCAGGTCGTGACACCATGAGTGTTTGCTAAGTGTACCAAAAGGTCTCTGACTGAGAGAGAATAACCTGGTCATCAGTATGGGCGTAGCCAGGAGGGGTGGGCGTTCCCTCAAGTAGTCGAGCGAAAAATATATGAAGATAAAAATTCCCACTTTTAACATTGTAATAAGTCGCGTTCCCAAAGCTGGGCATTATGGGAGGGGCGAGTGAAAGCTGTTTATCAGTGGGCTGCAGCCGCTTATGAGTGCGTCAAGCCATCCTCCCGCTGCGGTGTGCCCGGTATGAATGGAGCAGTGTGTCAGCCCTCCAGCAGGGACAAAAGCCTTGGGAAATATGGTGACAAGTGACAAGCAGCCCAGCTTTGGAGGATTCTTCGCCTTCGATAACCACAGGGCCAGGCTATGAGATTACGGACACACCACTGGGATATTTCCGTTTATTTTGTTTCATGGAATGCTGCTCGGGGTGGTGAGTGAAGAGGGCCACTCGTAGACTGTGTGTGAAATGTGGGTGTACACAGGTCGGTCTACCGCCATCCTCTGAGTGTCTGAGGTGCGCATCCCGTCGACAGCAGTGCGCGGACACGGTAAAGAGATCCTAACAGTGCGACAGGTTGCAACATATCACGGCGCAGAAAATACCCCTGATTAGCTAGAGACTTGTTGCAAAGAGGCAACTGAGCTAGCCATCTGCAAAAACTATACACTTGTCAAATTTGATTTAATTTAACTTGTTGAATAAATTCATGTATTTTTGTGAACCCATCTTTTTATGTCTTGTAACCCCTGAGACATGTCATGTACGAGGCTCAATATTAATATGCTAAAAACAAAAAATATCAAGCAGTTTCAATTGCCGACGCCGTAAAGTGCGCCTAACATGTTTTGAAGCAGAGTCACCACCAAGAGATCATTACAATTTTGAAAAATAAATTTTAACAAAATTTAGAAAGAACCCTCGCAGAATAGTGCTTAAATAAGTTAAATGAATGTTTGATTTAATTTTTCAAGTAAAACAATTTTCAACCAGTATTTTTATTAAGTTTCCTTGTTTTTTGCCCCACCCTGAAGCTAATCCTGGCTACGCTCTTGTCACCACACCATGAACAGAAAGGTTTCACTGGATTCCGTAATCTAATAATCCACTAAAATTTTAGCGATTACTATTATTTTGCATTGCTACTGTGAGCAGAGAAAGGAATATGCTTTTAAGTTGAGCTGTGATGTCGTTAGTTTGTCTCTGTGGCGTTGCCAAGACACGCGTACGACGCACGAGCTATCGATTGGCAGCGGGGCAGGCAGGGCGGGGGCCTCTTGGCCTGCCTCTCCCGTGTACCCAGCACAAACAGGAATTTTCTAAAACCTGCATATGGAGCACAACGTTTTATGGAAATTAAGCTTGGATTTCTGTAATTCCAGAAAAGGAGGAAACTGAAGCATTCGCAATGTGGTGCTATGAAAGAATGTTGACAGATAAAGTTCGAGATAAACAGTTTCTGTAAATTATTGGTGAAGAAATGATTTTGAGGAAGAATATGACAGAAAGAAGAACCTGAATGATGGTACACATTTTATTACAAAACAGATTATTAAATTTTCTTAATAAAAGAATTGATCTAATGTAATATCTTTGGAGGAGAATAAAGATTATAATGTACGAAACAGATAAATTAGGGTATAGGTTGTAAGCGATATGTGAATATGACGGGAAAAAGAAGGGAAAATTTATAAAGCAATGTGTTAGACGAAACCCGTTGAGCTTAACGTTTTCTAGAATTCACTAACTAGTTTCTTACGTTAACTCGCTTTGGCTATTTTTGGTAACATTTCTGTGTATTTGTGCTTTGTTTATGAGTGGAAAACATACCTATTTGAATTCATAATAACCTTAATGGCAACCTACACAAAGCCCTCCGATTTACTTTAAAGTGAGTGCTTGAAGTGATGTCACTGTTGTTAAGTGTCTCGCTCTCTAGATTCCCTGTTAATTGTACTAGAAAAAATAAAACATATATGAATCTTTAAGTTGAGTTCTCCTGTCATTGTCTTCTTTATTTTTTGCTTCTGGCCTTACGCCTCGTTGATGTCGAGAGGCGGGAGAGGATTATAGCGGCAAGTAACGATGGAATTCTGCCTTTTGAAGGAACCATGCCGGTATTCGCCTTGAGTGATTTTGGGAAATCATGGAAAACTGAAACCTGGCTGGCAGAACAGAATTTCGAACCCGCGTCCTCCCGAATGCGAGGTAAGAGTCAATTACTTACCACGCTCGGTAATTATCATCAATTTATTTGAGCGTGATAATATTTTGCTGCATTAGAATGATGGAAGGCCATGACTGCAGTCTTCTATTGCAGTTTCTACCTCTTTATTTTAATCTTCCCCACTCCAACGTTGTAGTTAATTTGAAAACATTTCATAAATTAAGTATATCCGTCGTAAACCAAACAGCTTTCCTTTGAAAATGTTCAGTATTTATGCTAATCCATTCCTAATGCGAAGCCCAGTCGGCATCTTAACTATAGAATCACCTGGGCTTTTTGCTTCTTCGTGCTCTCCATGCGATTCTTTAAAATATGTCTACTAAACAAAACTACTATTTATTTTGCCTATAGAGGTGTTTCAAAATATACATATTTTAACTGGTACCAGATTATCTGACTTATGAACTAGGATCATTTCAATAGACTACAAATTATTAACGTTTTTCCATCGCATATTGCTTCGACTAATTATAAACAATACAGGACGAACACCATTGCTCTACAGATGTACATCTAGGATTTTTTTCCGAGCCGAGGCAAAAACTGTGTGATTTCTGCCTCTTCCAGCATTATTTTGCCGTCCCCATTGTTGCCACTCCCAATGTCACCTCCCCAATTGTTGCCCCTCCGATTGTTATAACTTGCATTGTCGTCACCCAGAGCATAAATACAGCAAAAAAGGTTGCCGCAACATAAATGCCATCCTTCAAACACAGTCAGAATTTTGCCGTCCCCCTCAAGTTGCCACCCGAGACAAGCGCACCGGATTGCCCCCCGCCCCCTCCCCTCCCTAGATCCGGCATTGTTGCTCTGCAATGCGAATTGTTCCCTACACTGTCAGGTCTTACCGGCATGTTCCACTCCATTTAATGCTATTGTTTACACTCTACCCAGATATTTCGCTGAGATGGTGGCCTTGTGTCCCATGATGGTATTGAGATTCACACGAATATCCGAGCACACTTTTGTAGCAAATTCATATGTTTTTACTACTTGAGATGCTATGATTATAATTACAGAATATTTGCCACCGACTGGTTATAACTCTCCAATTAAATTTTAAAAAAAATGGCTCGAATGTAACACATATAATGAGAAAGACAATTCTAAGTCTCATAACTCACTGAATCTATAGTAATATTGTAAATGCGAAAGTAACTCTGTCTGTTTGTTACGTTTCCAGGGCTGACGGCTCAACCGATCTTGATGAAATTTAACAAGGAAATAGTATTTGTAATTGGTAAGGACTTTTCCTGTATGAATAAACCCGTGGTTCGGATTCCACGTTAAACAGTAGGTCCTGGAGGAAAGGAATTGGCAGTCCTACCTCTGACACAATGGCTTAGTATGCCTCCTTCGGGAGGATCCAACCAACCTTCGGGTTGCGGACCAAGTTAGTTTTTTTAAAATATATTCTGTTATGGAATTTTGAAAACGAGCTGTACGGTGACAGTCAGAGGCTTAGAACGTGTCTGATATTGATGAAATTTAACAAGGAAATACTTTTTAATCTTTATCAAGGACATAGGATACTTTTTTATCATTAAATTTTGAAAACTAACTGAATGGTGCCAAACAGACGGATAGCGCGTGTCAGTCTGTAATGTTGTATCGGTCGCTCAGGTAGTTTTTCTCTGACAGTGTTACTGTGCGATCTGTTCATAAATTTCGTTTACACACAAAACAGATTACATAGTACTAGCAGTTACCCGCGACTTCGTCTGCTTGAAAGTGTGTTATAAGAGTTTTTGTTTCTGTTCAAAGTAGATTAGCAAGAAAATTTCTCCTTTGGGGTTGAAAATATGGTAAGTGTTTCCTTGTCTTTTACTCTTCAAAGAATCAATTATTATTCTGGTCCAGGCTGAATTTCAACCAAGCCACAAATTCCACTAATACTGTCGCTAGAAACTCGAAGTTTCTACGACTCGCGCATTAAGACATTCATTATATTGCATGTTAGTGACGTAATGAATTAAATATAAACTTGGCCCACAATTTCAGATCGTGCTACCAAAGCAACCGCAAAAAACCTGAATAATGACGCTGGTAATATGGCTTTCGTAAAAGCGAAGAAATGTAAACACTGAATACATGTCGAACTACATTTAGCAACGTTATTTAAAAAGGCAGGGGCGGATCCAGGGGGGGGGGGGGCTAGGGGGCTCAAGCCCCCCCCCCCAAACGGATCTAGGTCCACCCCTGACATTGTAGTTTTGAGGCCCGAGGAGGCTATAAATACTACCTTTTTCCCGACTCAAGCCCCCCCCAAAACCAAAATCCACTGAATGCAAGCTCTCTGAACCAAAATTCACTCAAGCCAAGCCCCCCCCCCCCAAAACCAAAGTCAGCTCAAGCCCCCCCCCCCCAAACAAAATCCTGGATCCGCCCCTGTAAAAAGGTATACTAAAATGCTCGTAACTTAAGCTGTGCAACGGAAGGACCAGAATTCATTACAACTCTTAAGAGAACTTCCGCTAAGGTCTAGTTTACATCGCGATATAGAGTGTTATTGCACATGATTTAGTCCAGTTGGGATTCGTATAGAAGGTGTATAATGAAATCAATTGTGATAATTTATGCTACGCTAATTAGGAATCCTGACATAGAAAATGTTGCTACTGTTCGAAATGTTAGTTGGGATGTATTTAACGTCTTAAGGTGTGTCCGTATCGTTTGATTTTGTAGCGGCAATATTACCGGAGATAGTGATTAGGTTGAAATGCTGCCTGGACCAGAATGTTCTTGTTACAGCATAAAGCAAGAGCATTTAGTTATTATTAGTAATAAATAAGCTGGTTTCATAAGCGCCATGTTAGCGGCAACATGTATCGTGATGTTAACTACTCCCAATATTGTTTCTTGAAACGAAAAGTTTCTCCCTTAGACCACTGAATACATTCGTTTGAAGTGAAGGCTCTAAGACCGATTTTCAGAATATTGAACAGTAAGTAAAAAGCGCTGTTTTGTTAATCATAGGCTACTGTTTGTACTTATTTCTACAAACATTTTGTACTTATTTCTACAAACATTTTAAAGCAAAAAATAAATAATGGGATAGATATCTTCGGTTAAGTTTTAATTTTTGGTAAAAGTAATTTGTAATGTTACAGAGAGAGTATAGTAGCCCAACAGAAGACACTTAGGAAATACACTGAAGAGCCAAAGAAACTGGTACGCCTGCCTAATATCGTATAGAGCCCCTGCGAGCACGCAGAATTGGCGCAACACGACGTGGCACTGACTCGACTAATGTCTGAAGTAGTGCTGGAGGAAATTGCCACCATGCATCCTGCAGGACTGTCCATAAATCCGTAAGAGGGAGTGGAGATCTCTTCTGAACGGCACGTTGCAAGGCATCCCAGATATGCTCAATAATGTTCTGGGGAGTTTAGTGGCCAACGGAGGTATTTAAACTCAGAAGCGTGTTCCTGGAGCCACTCTGTAGCAATTCTGGACGTGTGGGGTGTCGTATTGTCCTGCTGGAATTGCCCAAGTCCGTCGGAATGCACAATGGGCATGAATGGATGCAGGTGATCAGCCAGGATGCGTAGGTACGTGTCACCTGTCAGAGTCGTATCTAGCGGTGTCAGAGGTCCCATGTCACTCCAACTGCACACGCCCCACACCGTTACAGAGCCTCCATCAGCTTGAACAGTCCCCAGCTGACATGCAGGGTCCATGAATTCATGAGGTTGTCTCCATACCCGTACACGTCCATCCGCTCGATACAATTGGAAACGAGACACGTCAGACCAGGCAATATGTTTCCAATCATCAACAGTCCAATGTCGGTGTTATCGGGCCCAGGGGAGGCGTAAAGGCTTGTGTCGTGCACTCAGCAAGGGTACACGAGTTGGCCTTCGGCTCCGAAAGCCCATATCGATGATGTTTCGTTGAATGCTTCGAACGCTAACACTTGTTGATGGCACAGCATTGAAATCCGCATCAATTTGCGGAAGGGTTGCACTTCTATCATCTTGAACAATTCCCTTAAGTCGTCGTTTGTCCCGTTCTTGCAGGTTGTTTTTCCGGCCTCAGCGATGTCGGAGATTTGATGTTTTACCGGATTCTCGATATTCGCAGTGCACTGGTGAAATTATCGTACTGGAAAATCCCCACCTCATCGCTACCTCGGAGATGCTGTGTCCCATCTCTCGTTCTCAACTATAACACCACCTTCAAACTCACTTAAATCGCGATAAACGGCCATTGTAGCAGCATTAATCTAACGCCTGCGCCAGACACCTGTTGTCTTATATAGGCGTTGCCGACCGCAGCACCGTAATCTGAGTGTTTACATATCTCTGTGTTTGCATACGTATGCCTATATCAGTTTCTTTGGCTCTTCAGTTTAAATTGAACCGAGGTGGAATCAAAACCATTACAAATTTGTCATGAAGACAAATACAATGACATTTCGGGCACGACCATTTTAGCATTTTTAGTGAACCAAGTTTTGTGCTTTTATACTATTAGCATTTTACAATTTTTTTTTTTTTTTTTTTCAAAGGTTTGATTTCTTATGTACGCATATATTACGAACGGAATTACGGTGAGATACCTAAGGTCTCATACTATTTCATGTACGCAAATGAAGACATTTGTTTGTCAACTTACAAAAAACAAAAAAACAAAAATAACGATAAATACGGACTTATATTTCCTGCTCCTGAATTATTATTTATCAAGTGCATCAGTTTTAGGGCTTTTAAATTAATTAATTTAATTTAATTTAATTTAATTGCAATGGAGCACAGGCTTCGGTGGCAATTTCCCTACACACCCATCTTCTCCCTATCCTGCACCTACCTACATTTGCCCTCTACAAATTTTATCTTTAAATTCCTTCAAAGTTTTCGGTAAATTATTCATCATTTCTCTTGGTAACTCATTCCAATCCCTGACACCCTTACCTAAAAAAGAGAATCTTCCCACGCACACATACATGTATCAGAAGATTTTTGCTTTTATTTCTGAAAAGCAGTATTTGTGATTTATGTAAAAAGCAAAGAGTAAACGTGGCACTGCCGTCTATGAAGTAGAAAACTCTTTTTGATGTTTGCGAATTGATAATGGCAATTTCCAAAGGAACTGTTGGTTTTTGCGGGCTAAAACCTATTCTGTGTAACTGGGCAGATAATTAACTAACTCCGTGCCAAATTTCATTTAATTCTGTTTTGCAATTAAGGCGTGATTGAGGCAGATAGTACATCCAAACAAACATCCAAACTTTCTCATTCGTATATATATATATATATATATAGATAGATGTTAATTTTCGCTGCACGAGACTATTATTTTCGGTCTACGTAAACGTTTCTGTTATAAGTATATTTTGTCTTTGACATGTCTCGCAGGCGTAAATAAACTGAAGGAATAGCTCTAGCATAGCACGAGCAGCTAAAGTTGTTATCCTGACTCCGTGTTTTTTGGAACACCTTTTACGAAACTTACATCTTTCTATATCCAATTCTAGCAATAAAATTCTAGGTCCACGCGTACCAGGTCGCGGGTAACAGCTAGTGGCTAGATAAAAATCATCAAACCGATAGTTTACGAGACAGCGATATAATTTTCCCCTGAAATTTAGTATTTGGCAATTAACAAACAAATTTCCGTGAAAGTTACATGACCGTAATTTTTAGAATGCTTAAAATTCCATATTGGCAGAAGAATTTTTATGGTTTTCCCAATATTTTATACTATTTTAGGAGTTAATATATCAATACTATTAAAAATTTGTAAAAGGGCTGCGTCTACCTGTCCCTTTGTCCAGGCACCATGAAAAAATGCCGACTCAATTTCACAGTCTGAAAACTTATTGTCTAACTGTTCTACCACTGCCCCGGCGATAGTGGGTGGGTTCTTGGGCCGGGGACACCTTCGGCCGGTCATCGGCCACCCTGCCCCCCTTCCTCGGCCCCCCTCCCCACCCTCCTGCTGCAGTATATCTTATCACTCCATGTGGGCGGCGAACGGAGCAAGAAATAATAATTCGTTAGTACCGAGAAGCTACAAGTTACACTGAAAATCAAACACGAGTGGCCAACAAACATGACGCTACAACACAGATAACACCCCATCCTTGGGATTCTGTTAATACTGACATATAAACATTAATATTGACTACGTGATTTTTTGTTTTTTTATTTCTGCAATTTTCTGAAGTATAGTACGTAAGAATACAAGGAAAACGTTAATTAAACCTCTACATCAATAACTGACACTTGTAATGGGGAGTAGTTTAGTGCTGTTATTTTTAATTAATAATGATTTAATTGAATATTTAATTTTGTGAAATAGGTGTAAATTTAAAAGGCATTG
Organism: Vandiemenella viatica; assembly: GCA_031002005.1. Taxonomy (NCBI): domain Eukaryota; kingdom Metazoa; phylum Arthropoda; class Insecta; order Orthoptera; family Morabidae; genus Vandiemenella; species Vandiemenella viatica. The sequence continues at coordinate 48,884,404 of JARYHS010013631.1, forward strand.
CTGTACGACCTAGACATTGGTCATAACCTGACCATTTTACTTTTTAAAATCTTATGACCGACAGACAAAGGTATATTATAAACAATCCCCCAAAAAATCGACACATTGTCCTATTACTAAAAAACAAATAAAATAAAACATTCTGATTTTAACATCACTTTACAAAAATAGCAATAAGGACATAAAATGTATGCAAGAATAATTTTACAATGAAAGCAAACACGCAGGATTATTGGGTTCGCCGTATATTAAGTTATTTAAAAGCGTGAGCACATAAGTTCATTCTTGCTAGTAAAAGTTGGCTATCGGCTGTATCTTATCTCAGTTTCATAAATCGATAGAGGGCGGAACTCTATACTCAAAGCGTTACAGTTATATAGGCGAGTAGTGATTTGTGCAGAACACTATGTCTGGCAAAATATTACCGTTTAAATTGCAGCAGACGTCGACAGCCCGCACAACCTAATGTGAGCTACAAAACGTTCAGCACTTGAAGACTGATAATATAATACACCGTCAGTTCAGTATTCCCGACCATGAACTGTGATGGCTGAAATCGCAAGACCCCGTCTATCGCCTTGGAAGATTGCTTTTCTTCTCTCTGTGTCTCTAGCGTCCTCTTGAACCACCAATCGTAGCGTCTGCCACGCCATAAGTGAACAGAATTTTCAGAACAGCAATCATATGTTCTAAAATCAATAATTTTTTTTACCCATGTTGTATAACGTTCTATGTTTTCTGTACAGAGATTTGTCAGTGTTGCTCGGGTTATATCGGTAGTTGATCGTGTATCCTCGGCTCTGACTGTCCAGCGGGAAGTTCTCGTAATTCTGTTGTGTCAAATGCTTACTTTGTGAATTGACGTGTTCTCCCGGGCGTAATACCTGCTGAGGATCTCCTGAGTGTTTATGGCTATACACTCGCTACCTTCAAATCAGCTTTGTGGATACGGGATCGTCTTATTATCTGCAAGTAGGCTCGTTCCTTGACCACCGCTTTCTTAAAGGATTACCGAGTGTGGTGGGTGAGCGGTTAACGCTCTGGCCTTCGGGAGGACGCCGTTTCGAATCCCCTTCTGGGCATGCAGATTTGGGTTTTCCATGGTTTCCCCAGATCGCTCCAGGCGAATGCTTCCTTCAAAAAGGCCATGGCCGAATTCCTTCCGTTCCGTGTCCTCAGTCCCATCCCACCTCTAATGACCTCGACGTAGACAAGGCGTAAAGCTATAAGTAAAAAAAAAAAAAAAACAACTTAAAGGATTAGGTGACAGCCGTTTGCCGATTAAGTCTAGACGCTCAGTCCGTTGTCACGCGTGACAATAAAACTTATTGCAAGGCAATTACAGTTCTGTTTTATTCATTCAATGAGTACTCTCATTATACACTCCAATAAGCGTAACGCAAATGTGAAATTTAATTAACGGTAAATGTCACAAATATTATGATATGCTATTAGAAGAAAACCAAAAGCAAACGCACTTCTTCGCGTTGCATGGTCCGCGCAAGCGAAATAATAGGAAAATATTACTTTGTGTTAAACTTGTAAGAAAGCTATAGCTCTCAAGATGTGGTACCAACCCAACTTCAGTTTCTTCGATAACAGCATTTAGGAATTCACCCCGGAACTTTTAAGTGCCGATATTGATCGCACTTCCTCTCCCCCCAATTCATGAACTTACACCCCGCAAGAGCTGAGGTCGTGATGTTAATGTTTGATGCTGACGGGTCGAAGCGAACTTTGCCGCTCGCTATCGTGTTGTTATACTTTAATGATTGGTAATACAGAATTAACAACTCTTGTCACGCTAATGGTGATACCATTCTTCCATATAGTACCGCAATGGATTTAATCACAGAGAATAGCAGAAATCACCGACCAGTTCTACCATGTGCATACCAAACTCACAGAGGTGTAGAGTCAATGTTGGGACGATCGCCAAATTTCGGCCTGAAAACTGGAAATGCCTACTAACACTTGTCATACAGAATATAGATTGTATCGTTGAAAGACAGATGGCAACACTTATATTCCCCTGATTTAGTTAGGTTAGGCTAGCGAAAACGAAAGAGTCCGAAAGCGCAGTCAGTGGAAACCATGTGGTCATCCTTCGACACCAATGACTCCAGAAAAAAAAGTAGAAATCATAAATATCTTTCTACACTGTTTGTTCCAAGGGCGTAGCCCGGGTGGGATAAAAACAAAGAAACTTAATAAAAATGCTTGTTGAAAATGATCTTATTGAAAAAAAATTAAACACTCAATTAACTTATTTAAGCACTAGTCTGTAGGGGTTCTGGCTAAAATTTGACAAAATTTCTTTTTTAAGTTTATTTTGCAGCGTTTTTGTTAACTCCAATGAAAACGCACGAATATGTACGACCACCAACTCGTCAGAGTACTCATCCATTCTGCCCGTGACCTAAAGCGCCGTGCGTCAATTCCAAAAAGTAGATTAAATTCGTATTAGAAGTGGGAATTTTTATTTTCATATACACGAGGTAGACAAGCGCCCCATCCACACCACTTCAAAATATCACGGTATATATTGCTCCGGTAGTTGTGACGTGAGGCTACATTCTGTCGAATATCACAACGACTTGCTTGTAATTTTTGCTTGTCTCTCAATAGTCATAATTTCTGATCACTTGTTAAAATTTCACAGGCAATTATAAGGTTTAAAGAAATAGATCTTGAAGCCTGTTGGAATTTAATGGCAGGAAAAATTTCGCGGTAGTGAAGATAACTACTAAATAGTAGCTTTATGGCAGTTTGCAACAGTTCAATTGATTTAGAACGAAGGTGTAGTTTGAATTACCGCACTTATAAACCTGATACGGAGTCCGGAATAACAAAGATAACGCTCAGTCGAATTATGTTTTATAGAACGAAATGTTATCCGAATCGGAGAGAACAAACAAACACACTAACTCAAAAATGTGCAGTGACGTGAAATATTCGTTTCGATTCTGGTTCAGAATTTCCCTTCAATGCGTGCCTTAAACACAACAAAAACCTGCCGGTTTAATGCGAAATGAATGCTGAAAATCAGTTCCAGATTTCAAGAACAACAAAAAGAGCAATCACTACGAGACATCATCCACGTTGTTTTATTCAGATGCTGACGATGTTACTTTCACGAAACTTTTCCGCCATCTCTCTTCACCAGCTGTGACACATTTCCGTTCGGTAAATCGGTGGTAATAGCTGCTAGCTGACGTGTATCGGGCGAGGAACCGGAGCGTATCAAACAATCGTTCACCGTTCTTTGTTATCTGTCACACTGAAGCAAGATGCGGAGGCACGTTTTAGGGGCGCCTGGATGGCCGGAATAGCAAACGGACAGGTACTTGGTTTTTATCGCAGTGGGTTTCGAAGTACCTTTCTTTCAGTCCTGTGTAACACTCATAGTTGTACAAGAATCAAAACGTTGTTAAGACGTCTATTCGCCTGGAATTAGCTTAGAGCCTGTCTACACCAAATTTATTTCAGATCGGTAGAACACCTGCAAATTTCACTTCCACATGTAAAAACCCAGAAGAACATTCGATCGGTCCAAATAACTTATTCCATATTTGTTCTGACGCTTGGATAGTAGTTTCAAGTAGACAATAGAAATCTAGATTAACAATGCGCTGATCGATTTAATAAACGCAATAAAAAATTACAAAAACTTACAACCGGAAAGTTTAGCCAGTGAGATGTTTTGTTAATTTATGAATAAATTATAATTTGAACGTCCTTCGGTATTATATATTAAGTTGAATGTAAAAGAATTTTGTTATTCCAGAAGGAAAATTACAATGATATGGACGAAGCGTAAAGCCCAAGGCAAAAAAATCTAATATTAATGAATTCCTCCGAAAGAGTTGTATTAGCCTGAGTGTATGGGGCTCGGACATTTTGAAGAGTAACTGAAATGTGGTGCTGCCAAACGATATTAGACATTAATATAACAAATCTATTACGACGCGAAGAAGTTTAGAAAAAATTAAAAGAAGAATAGAATTAATGATGAATGTTTCACGAAGCAGAAGATGCAGCGAATTGCTTATTAGCTACAGAGGAAGCTAAAGATCGTATGACAAAGACTGATGTGGGCGGAGTGAGTAATTGAGGATGTGGGTTGTAATTCGTATTGCCAGACAACTAGTAGCAACACATAACTATGCCTCTAGCAATTCTGATCCAACGACCAAATCAGAGAGAACATAGAGAGCACAATATTGCTTCACGAATACAGTTATCTAAAAACAGTAAGGAAATATATTGTGTTAATAGCCAAAGGGAGGGAAAATAATATCATAGTTGCAGCTAGGACGATGTTTCAAGTCTTCGTCTGAGTTAGATTTGTTTTCTGTCAGTGTAATTTTTTTTTTCTTATCTAGATATTTACTACCCATCGACCAAGGACGCTAGTACACCAAGGTGTATGAAATGATGAAGTTTAGACAAAGTTAGAATAAGAAAGTTGTTTACAAGAAACAGAGACAGAATAATGAATCACATCGTGAGATATAGTGAACTGCTTAAATGTTTGGTCCTTAATACTAGTTTCTATGTTTCGAGCTACGGTAATGAACGGAATTTTTACATTTATGAACTTGCCTAGCAGGGCAGGAAAGGTGGTGGTGCACGACTCCTAATCATCAGATTACGAACCACAGCCCTGGGTTACAGCCCGTACCTCTTTGTAGTGTGTTTAGATTGAGGGCACACGACACAATTGCTGATGATTCGTTCCTCCAGTTGGGGTCTTTAAAACTGGCAATCTCTGGGCGTCCTTCGGGAATGTAGACCCGAATCGCCTTGCGCCGGTTTTCACGCTCTCCCATCGTTCATGCACCAACCAAAAAAACTGTTCAGAACATACTATCACCCACATGTATAGAAAACACGAACATCTTCAGGATAACGGAAATCAGTCCAGTTCCTCTCCTTGGACTTTAGTATAAAGGGAAAACGGAATCGACACAAAGATTGTGCTGAGATTGTATCGAAGGCAGACGATGTAGGTTTCGTTTGAATTTATTGGCAAAAATACGAACAACATCTTTCATTTACGAGTGCAACGAAATACTTCTTCCACCAAGTTGTTTGGATCGTAGTGACAGGATCTAGGGGGAGGGTCGGGTCAAACCTAGGCGTTTGCCCCGGGCGGCAACTTCAGGAGGACGGCAAAATCGTGTTCGGAGGGCGGTAAATTTATTTCGTGGTGCCTTTTTTTTTAAGCTCCACTATCGCTTCGGGCGGCGACAGTCAAAGTGGCGACGACGACAATGGAGGCGGCAAAATAATGTTGGAAGGGGAAGCAATCTCACAGTTTTTATCCCGGTTCTGAAAATTCCTAGATTAGCAACTGACAGGAGAGATAATGGAGCGTCCATAAACAACGTGGCTGCATTTTGGCCTCCTGTGAACCCTTCTCCCCCCACGTAGCCTCACGTGGCATTGGCTTCTACCCCCCTCCCTCCCCTTTCCTCGCGTGGCATGTAGCTTCTTTTCCCTACTGATTCCAGAAAACATTTCGTACTGTTTTCTATTGTCAGACTATAGTAAATTACATACGGAGATAGTTAAATGACGGAAATATACACATGTTGTTGTGTGTTCTGTGCCTTATTTTATCTGTGAGAAATAATATGAATGAAAAGCTACGTGGCTTGGTTCTGAACCACCCTCCCCCCCTTCCCCCCACGTAGCTCAGCGTAGCATTCTGCCCAACCTCTCCCCCTTCTAGACCGAGCAACGTAGTTTATGGACGCCCCGTAAGACTATAGAAATTAGGCGTCGTACAGTTGCTTTATGTGAATTCTCTCTTCCCTCGTGAGGATGGAATGTACAGTGTTAGTTTTGGCGCAAAGCACCCTCTGCCACCCACAGTTTTGTATAGCAGAGCACAGAAGTCGTTGTAGATTCTGCCGGACACAGTGTATGACACGCACTTATTTTTGTTGCATTTTCTATGTTAAACATTACTGAACAGAGCTACAGCGTTTCTGAAATTATTATATCACTGTTGCTGGCTTTTGTCATCTTGTCCTTACACTCGCTGCCTCACAGACAGATTAGCTGCACAGTGTTCCCGTGTTGTTGTTCGTTATAACCGCAGTCACGTACATCCGCCGGGCATTTAAAAGGCTTAAGAGCGCGTGACGAGAGTCTGCACAAGGACAAAGTCTGTGTCCAGTACGGCACGGGCGGCACTGCGAGAAGTTCCACATGACCCCCACACAAAGCCGAGTACTCATATCGCCTGCAGTAAGTCAACAGAGCTTTCACGTCAACTTTTTGCCCACAGTGTTAGCTCTGTCTGTGCTCTGCTTCATTCATTTCAAAGAATCAACTTCAGCGTTCGAGATTCAGACATTATCAGCATTTCTAGAAAATAAATTCCGGAAGGCTATTAAAAAATAAATAATATATTTACAAAATTGTTTAACTGCCTTAAATTACATTACTACATAATTTCCATCACCCTTAAAGCATTTTTCATAGCGAGACACCAAACGTTTAATACGCTCATGGCAAATACGAGTATTTGCCCCATATGATTTGAGTGTCATCTTTGGACTCATCGTCGTCCTGGAATATCTGACCACCAATGCCATAAAATCACATTACTTAGGATCTGGGATTTACGGCGGGTCTACACTTTGTTTCCCAGCCGGAGATCGTGAGATCACCCACTTCGTTTGTGCTTAATGAATCACATTTTCGAGTCCTTCGTTTAAAGGTTGCATCCTTCTTCTTATCGCTGAATAATTCATTTCTTCTTTTCTATAAAAACAACAAATTTGATGATGGATTCCAGCAGTATTATTCACTCCCACACTCAAGAAACGAAATACGAACCTATTTTCATTAACGGCGAGAGTCTTGATTACCCCCCCCTCCCCCCTTTAGCAGTTTTAAACTCCAATAAAGAAGAGCGGACAGACTGGAGGGGGATCGAAAGATCCCGAATCCCTGTCTCGGCTAAGGTTTTCAATGATCCTTAACCCGAACTTTACCTCTGGCACAGCTTGCTGTGTAATATAAGTACGCCAGAACGCTTCCGTGTTTCGGATATCACGTTAAGCTACAGGTCCCTATATTCGGTAGAGTTAGCGGGTTAAGCTAGCTAGCAACGAAAAGGGTCGCATTGCGCGGCGAATCGAAAACTGTCATCTTGCGGCCGAACAGTCCATCGGGATCTCCCTACCAACGGTGCCTACGATAATTTGATTTTGACCAACAACAAAGATTAGGCGGTGCACAGTACTGGTATCACAAAACTCGAAACACATAGATACCACGGGAATATTTAAAAACGGAACTTATTTTTTCATGTAGCTATATTTCAATACTGAACATAAATTCAAGATTCATACAGCGACATAAATTATCAGCATTTAAGTTACAATAAAATCTACAGGATTAATTATACCTGCAGAGACAAACGAATAAACGATATATTTTTATAGTTCTGTGCATGGATTATTTCACTCAGGTTCCGCAAATTTTTTCTTCTTCTTTCAGTCATATTCGTCACATATCAACGGATGTAGATATCTCTCAAATTATAAATGCTTTGTGCAGACAGTTTGGTACTTATCCGTTGCACTTTATTAATTATTTTATTTATGTTAAACTTCCTTGTCATTGCTAGAAACTTGTTACGTCTACCTCGGGGACGTTTATATTTGGGTCACACTGTTTTATCATTAACAAAATTATCAATTTGGAATATCAAAAGTCATACTTAATCTTCAGCTTATCACATGAAATATTATTGTAATGAATAGGAAAACTGAAAATTGGGTGTACAATTTATTATTGTGAAATTAGGCAAACATGAATTTTGTTTTTATTCTGAGGTTAACAATTACATATCATTGAATATCAAACAGCTAGAGCAAAATCTCAGGGTCATTACTGGGTGGAACGATTGCATGAGTTTCCGTCCGGGTCGTAGCTTTTACCATTGTTCACAGCCCAGGTCAGCGACCAGGCAAGACCAGCGCCACATGGTGTCTTCTTTCTCGACCGGCCCAGCGTGATGGTAGCGTCCCCAGCTGCCGACTCGTACTCCGCGAAGGTCACTTCGGCCGTACTAGATGAAGATCTGCACCAGAGTCCCTCATCGTCCGTTCTTCTCCTCCGAGCAAGACTCTGTACTTGTCGTAATGCGATGTCGAGTCCGGCTCTTGGCGAATCACCGCAATCCGCGCCAAAGGACCAGCGCCACATTGGCCCCAGAACAGACAAGAAAAAACACCAACACGGCAATAAATTGAGGCGGCTTCTCTATTGGCTGGATTGTCTTCCCCTACTCTCATAAAGCACTAATTTAGTAGGAAACGTCACTAAGGTTTATTTTTGCTAGTCTGCGCCAGTTTTCGGCGGGAACTTTCTGAAACGTGCGAGAATAGAAAGCGGGTCTCAGTTATTTATGGGGGTTATAAATCCGCTTAATGTCCAAGTTGAGTGGGACGTTGTCAGCACCCCCCAAGGTGCGTGTAAATCTGGACGATTTAGTTCCGTCACGTTTCTGTTCGTTGACACGACGCATCGGCAATATTCACACATACCGTGGGATCACTTAGTGCCTAATGGCACTGTACCTTTTAATTCATTACAAACTCAATGCAATTTTCACTCTCTCGATCGCTTTTATGTATAAATTATGTGGCTTACAACGTTGATATGCGTACATACGTAGAGGTTTCGTTTAATATGCAACAAAATGGTAGTAAATAAGGTAAAAACTATGGGAGTGGATGAGAAAGTGATTTGCTGGGTAGAAGAATTTTAAAACAGAAAGTTAGGGTGGGAAATGCGGTATCAAAGGAAGTGGAAGTAAAAATGGGAGTGCCGCAGGGTAGCGTATTGGGACCATTGCTATTCATTATTCTAATGAATAATTGTATTGATTGTTTACTATCTGAAATTAGATTGTTTGCAGATGACATAATGCTGTATAAAAGGATCAAAACGACAGAGGACCGTAAACAGTCGCAGGGTGATCTGGACAGGATATCTAGTTGGGTTGGTAAACATGGGATGAAGATAAATGCAAAGAAGAGTCAGCTAATTAGATACACAAATAGAAAACAAAAGGTTAATTATGAATATAAGGTGGAGGAAGAATTGCTTGCTGAAGACTTGAAATGTAAATATCTTGGCATTACATTTGATAACAAGCTTAACTGGGCAGGACACATTGGACAGGTGTAGGAAAAGATTTCAAAATTCTGCACTTGTTGGAGAGAGTGATGTGGGGATGCACGAGAGAAGTAAAGGAATTGGGTTACAAAACTTTGGTAAGATCATTGCTCGAATATGGTAGTGTAGTATGGGACCCACATTTTGAGTATCAAATACAGGAGTTGGAGAAGGTGCAAAGAAGGACTGCTGGATTTGTTTCTGGAAATTATCGCAGAATGCAATCAGTAACAGATATGATAAAGGAGCTGGAATGGGATTCATTGCAAGACAGGAGGAGGATGAGGAGGGTAATGGGAGTGTACAGGGCGTATACTGGCGATGAGGCATGGAAAGATATTGCAGTAGGTATGAAAAGTAGTTCATGGAAGGGAAAAGATGACCATGACCATAAGCTGGCACTCGATTTCAGGCACAAGGGTGTGGGAAGATTTTCTTTTTTAGGTAAGGCTGTCAGGATTGGAATGAATTACCCAGGGGAATGATGAATAACCTACCGAAAACGTTAAAAGAATTTAAAGTTAAAATTTGTAGAGGGCAAATGTAGGTGAGTGTAGGATAGGGGGAAGTTGGGTGTGTAGGGAAATTGCCACCGAAGCGTGTGCTCCATTGCAATTAAATTAAATTAAATGTTCTTCTCGTGTACAATAAGTTTTAATTGCAGAATTTCCCCCTGTTATTATCTTGCAAACCTAAAACTAGACGTTTCTCTGTCTAATTAATTGTCTTATTGATCTTATGATTTTTTTTTAATTGTAACTGTGATATTTTGTGCTATTACGTATTTTGTCTCCGTGTAAGGAAAATTACTCTCATATTTATGCACTGACGACCAAAACTGCCCACCGCGGGACTGAATGCAGTCTCGTGACGGGAGTATAAAGTCGTTTAGAAAAGCTTGCGACCGTATTATTAATCGTGGTTCAAAAAATATTTGAGCACGTTCATTCTTCTGAAACTTTTCTGCGAAAATCACAAAACTGTGGCAGATGCTAATCATTTCGTCTGTGTTGCAGCGACAGTACAAAATGTGCCAGCCTTTCTTTGGGATGTTGGGGGGTGTCTTTAATTACGTGATGTGAAATAGGGGCGGGTGTCCGACGAAATCTTTTTAATTTCTTAAAGAACAGTAGAGCTAAAAAAAAAAGGTCTCCAAAAGACGCCAATTCCAACGTTAGGGGGGGGGGAGGGGTGCTACCTCAAGATCTCACTCATCATACGGGGAGGGGGCGACCAGATCTAACCAAATCTCACCATAGAGGGATCCAGAAACACCACCACACGTAATTAAAGGACGCTCCTTAGTTGTGGAATATGAAAGTTTCAAGTAAACATTCCACCCAGTACCGCAGGACGTTCTTTCACCAACCACCAACCATATTGCGTCCGCTTAACTTGCACCAATGAAGCTGTTCGTATGCCGGAACAGAAATATGTGTATATAACGGGTTCATTACCTCAGTCAAAACTGAATCCTTTAGAAGACATCAAATGCCTAAAATATTCTGTGTTTGTTTGTTTTTTAACCATATATAGTAAAAGTAAATAGATATCTTTGTGCAAAACTTGTGCCTCCCTCGAAGAATTTTTTCTGACTACAGGCGAGTGTGAATAAATTGTTTAACGGAACACATTAATGGCGTTGGCGGTGGAGGTAAGCAACTATATCTTTCACACTGGATGATAAGTTTATTGATACATTCCGCAGGAAATAAAGGGGAATAATGGCAATCTATTTCTCAACACACACCGTAAAAGAACTCTTCAAATAGACCCTGTTATTGGTTCAGAATGGGCTGTGACGAACATGAATAATAGCTTTCCGGTCATATCGTTTGTTTGTGACGCAGCGTCCATATTTTTGGACGCTTTCAGTGAATACCATCAACTTCTCGGAAGGCAATCACTGACAGCTTTTTAGTGGAAGTATCGTTTCCCCTCCACATGCATTGCGCCGAGCTGACGTGTTGCGAAACTCTGTCACAATGTCCACTGTGACTGCGCTATTCTCCGATAACGGCAGTGAGGAAAGTGGCGCAACCCGACTGGCTTTCTGTGAATCTAATCAACAGCCAACTGTGTAATTTCCCTGGAGTAATGAACACGTTTGGGACTCGCGATGAAACGAATCGAAATATGACCCACCACACTGTCTCTTTTTTCTGTTAGACTTTTTCACAAACTTTTTTCCTCATTTATCATTTCCAAAATTCGGAGGGGCACACCCCCGCCTAGGCCAGTTGCAGAGATAAGAAAATGAAGGTCGCCCATAAATTGTTACGTCACTGCCGACAGGGAACCACAAATCCTAAATGCGGCTCTGTTCGCAACCATAAAGTGCTGTGCTCCACACATAGAGTTTTAAAAAGTTCTCAGTCCTAGATCTATATCTGAAACTAAAAGATTTCTCTTTTTCATGAAGGCTCTTTAGTCCAAAATCTTCCTTCAGTATTTTGTTTGTGCCATTCAGTAGCTTCTAAATATCTTCAGCCTGGACTGCTAACAGGCCAATGTCATCAGCAAAACGTAGCATATTGATTTTTTTCTCCTTGAAAACTTATGCCATTTCAAATTGTTCTTTTCACTTCCTTTATTGTTTCCTCTACATACAAGTTGAATATTAATGGGAATAGACTTCAGCCTTGTCTCACACCGTTTTTAACTGAGGCGTGTCTCTCGTGATTCTCTACTTTTATTACCGTATAGCCACTTGATTCCTATAAGGATTGTAAAGTATTCTTCTATGTCGGTATTTTTGATCTGACTTCTTTAAAATTTTGAACTTCTTGTCCCACCTAGTGTTGTAAAAAAAAAAACGGTTTTTTTCTGACTTGAAAAAAAAACATGAAAAAAAAAACTGTGAAAAAAACATGTTTTTTTTCTGGGACATGTTTTTTTTTCATAACTACTAAATTTCAAATTTTTAAGGCATTTATCGTTTAATATGACTGTTTTAGAGTTTATACTAAGTACTTATCTTAATTTTTAAATCTACTAAATTTTTCTGGTTCAGTAGGAAAAAAATTACAAAAATATTGGCAACATTGACTGAAGTTTTCTTTTACGAACGGGGACTTCACGAAAAGGTTAGGTTGCGCGAGAAGGAATCCCCGTTCCTCGTTGTTTGGATTGATACTCGCTATTTGAGCTAGTGCTGCCAGCGCTGCGAATTTATCTGTAAACCTATGGATCTTTTCAAAAAATCAGGAATTTTTTATTTATCTACGGTTTTTTACTTATTGTGCTTTCCTTATATTCGTATATTTGTTAAACTCGCAGCGTATAGTGATACTGAGTCATTAAATCGTCAGTAATTATGAATCATTTCCTTGCTACCGCTGGCGTAAACCAACGATTGAAAAGAAATAAAGCTCCTATTTTGTGTGAAAATAGATTTAAATTAAAACTTAAAAGACCTTAATACAGAACTATCGGCGCAGTCTTTATGCACAGTGAGTACTTTGCTCACAATTTAAAATTGCAATCTCAAAAGCTTTTGCGTACAATACATCCAGTAAAAGAAAATGTAATTATTTCTGAAGTTATGGGTCTAGAGCAGACAGAATAAGAAACAGAAAATTCCGACTCCGGCCGAACTAGTGTTGGTAGTACTGATACTAGTGAATGTGGTACTGACATAGAGGATGAATAAACAATTGTTACTTATAGAGATACATTTATGAATCATTATGTAAGACATAATATGATTTAGTAAGATTTAAAACACACGTGTAAAATGTAAGTTCCGTAAATAAAACTATAATTTATCAAATATATTGTTTTCTGAAAAAAAAAAAAAAAAAAAATAGAAAAAAAACCAGGATGCTAAGTTTTTTTTCATGTTTTTTTTTTTTTTTTTTCAATTTGCAACACTAGTCCCACCTAACATATCAAAATCTTTTCTAAATCAATGAACGCCATAAATGTATCTTTGTTTTTCTTGATCCGCCCTTTAATCTTAATTGCTTCTCTTCGACCGAGGTTTTTCCTAAACCGCGCTACAAGAGAAGCGATTATTAATACTCGTTTACTTCTTAAAAATACATTTTTGGCTTGTAAATTTATACTGTAATCAGCTTTGTATTTACAATTACAATATGCTCTCACTAACATCGTCACGAATGTTAAGGCTTAATGTTCGGTGAGGATTTCTAATTCTGAAAGTGCCCAAAAAAATCAGTTCGCCGTAGTTGTAGACCACGCTAAGAGATAAGCAATCCGTTTTAGGTAATCAACGTGTATATCTGAGACTTGCGCAATAATATAAACAATGAGACACAGCTCTGGATTTGATTCTTCATCTCTCGCAAACTTTTAACGTGGCATTTCTCTCATAGTTTCTTCTGAAGTGACAAGACATTAATGGCAGTCATCTAACGTCAACTCCATTCATCGACAGTTAGAACACTGCGACCGAGCGTGGTGGATGAGCTGTAAGTCTCCGGTCTGGCATTCGGGAGGACGCGGGTTCATACCCCGTCCGACCATCCAGATTTCGGTATTCAGTGTTTTCACTCCAGGAGATAGTCGGGATGTTTCCGTAAAATTTCCATGGCCGAATTCCTTCCTGTTCCATACCACAACTTTCTCTCTCCTCTAATGACCTCAGCGATTAATAAAGTAAAAAATAAACACTCCGAAATCATAAAAAAGTCACATCTGAACGAAGGAAACAATGATGATCCTACAGAATGCAGATGACTGAAGTCAACTAGAAGAACTGCTCTTCAGTTTACTCTTCTGGAGACACCATACCGCCAGCAAGTAGTGAATGTTCTGCTGTAGCTACCCAATAACCCACTAATGACTTCCTTCTGAAGAAACGTATATTGATTTCTTATATTTTTTTTCTTTGGTCTTACAAACTTTTCAGAAGATACTGTATTCTCGTATCTAGGAATGAGTATATATTTTCATTGCTGTTACGTGCTAGTACATTCAGGAATCGACAGTTTGGCTTACGTTGCTTTACTTATTTTTTTTTGATGACAGCAGTGTGTTTAGACGTTTCGGAAGGTATTTTATGCAGATAAGTGTGGGATAGTGTTTTAAAATGATTATGTATAGCCAGTTCGACATCAGGTTGCTGTAATTTATTAAAATAAAACTGCATGGTCTGCAGTGGATAGTTAATTCTTACTTTCAGCGAAGAATCTTTTCTTTGTCTCCTACGGTTGATATCGCGTGGCTTGTGGAACGTACCTGTTATTACAATGCCAACAGAATTTATGCGGATAAAGTCTGCAGAGGGAACAGATGGTGCACTCCATTACTGCGTATTTTACTGAGAACTTTGAGTTGAAACTGCAGTTATGCGACGGTCGTTGGTCAATGACGTCACAGGAAGTCCACGCATTGAGGTCGAAATACTGGCGTAAATATTGATGCTGTACCATTCAGTATAATTACCGTTCTATTCAGCAGTTCAGCTCGTCAATTATAGGCGGGATAGGATTTGGGACAAGGTACAGAAAGAATTCGGCAATAGTATTTTGGAGGAACCATCGTCTCATTTACAAGAGGTGATTTCCGGTAGCAATGTAAAATTGAAAACTGTATTTTTGGAGTGGTTGTAACATTATCGTTAACCCCCCGATCATTTTTATTATTAATTTATTATTATTAACAATAATATTGACTTATGTATTATTTATTAGTTATAAGTATCACGAATAACTGTATTGATGTTTGAAATTTGATTTTTAATATTGTGTTTCCACAGGCAATAGTTTGTTTAGTAAACGGGGTAGCATAGTATTGTTATATTCAAGTAACAATCTTTGAGCACAGCGGTGCAAGCAGCGATTTTTAGTTGGGCACCTGCATTGTAG
Source organism: Vandiemenella viatica (assembly GCA_031002005.1). Classification (NCBI taxonomy): domain Eukaryota; kingdom Metazoa; phylum Arthropoda; class Insecta; order Orthoptera; family Morabidae; genus Vandiemenella; species Vandiemenella viatica. The sequence goes on from JARYHS010013631.1 coordinate 48,899,439, forward strand.
CATAGCAGGGCGCGGCGCAGTATGTGCGTCGTGCCTCTCAGAAAAGATTGTATGCCGTGAGCATACGCTCTCTGTACACAAGGTAAAATAGCGTGTGAAATGTATGGGAAATTTGTTTCAATGTAACATATGTTATAAATGTCGTGTTAAGGAATGGTATTAATTAAATTCACTAATCTTTTGAGCATAAAAGTGAGTTTTTCATTTCCAGACTATGTCAAAATACGTTTCAAATTGTTCATCAGAGCCAACGGCTTGATGTGTTGAGCGAGGAGATTTGGGCCTTTCTGGTCTAAAAAACACGCCGTCATCTACTAACGGAGTGGTTAACTCAAAATCGGCTGACCATTTCCCAGCATAATTGGTAGATAACATATGGCGACCGATGACAGAATAGCTTACATGGTGAACGAAGCGTTCTCACGCACGCCAGATCCGAGTATTTTCCGCTCACCCATTAGGCTTGGTATAAAGATCGAGTAAACTGTTTTTGTTTAAATGGTGTGAACTTAATCGTTGGTAGGTTTTCCACGCAAACAGAAAGAGATGTGAACGGAATACTCACTGCAGTTGCATCACGGACTATAGCCGATACATTGCCTCACCAACTAGCCTTCTCCAAAGAGATTTTTCTCTCCATCCCTTCTCTGGAAATTCTGCCTTTCTCACACTTTCCTTGATTGCATCAAGCCATTTGACTCTCGGTCTTACGCGTGGCATCGACCTTCGAAACTTCCTTCTGTCATATCTTTCATGAGATCCTCATCTCTTCTCATTACACGTTGACCATACCATCTTTAGCGTTTGTCTTTTCAAAGCCGCCACTATATCAGCAAGCTGTTAAAATACTCTTAAAAGCTCTCAGACTATCGGTGTCATATCCAGCCACGACTTTGTGCTTCCGCTTGACTATCGGGAGTATCATTCCGAAGGACGCGGGTTCAATTCTCGGTCCGGCCAATCTGTTTTTCAGTTTTCAACGATTTTTCGAAATAATTACAAGCAAAATTGTCCCCAATTATACCCGATTCTAGAGAGCGGCAGGAGCCGTAGGAGTCCTATAAGTCCTGCACGGGTTGTGTGATAGCCAAATTCATCATCCCAGATCCTGTGCAGTATATCCTCAGTGATAGTTTTCACGAAATGTTTTATACTTTTTTCTATTGTTCAACATACTTGGGTAATGGAGGAACAAAAATCAAATCCTTTGTGTGTTCATGAAAGAAAAAAATCACAATGTGTGAGATCCGGGAAAAAAGTAGATGGTGGGGTGGACGAAGTGTCGTATCTTTTCTTGACTCTTTACTTTTGACACAATCGAGCACTAGTATGAAGCATCGTATCGAGTCGCGTCGCATACGGGTTACTGGATGACTTCATTTTAAATTTTAAGTAAATTTTTTAATTTTGTAAAGTAAGTCTAGGTAAAATTTGCACTGTAAAATAAAATAGAAGTTAGAATATCACCTTTTACAAAAAACGTTTGAAATTAATGAAATCTCTCTAGGGTAAGAGCAATTAAAACATATCTAAAATTATCTATTGAAATTTTCTATTACAAATTATGTTCTGCAAAGTTTAATGTTGCACAAAAGCAAAACTACAAAATAACTCTATGTTGTCAAGATTACTCGTACTTACCTCCCTAAAAATATAAACACTTAACAATAAATAATATTAAAATAATGAACACGCAACATGTTTGTACTTGCACATTTTCCTTTGTAGCAAAACAATTTTAAATAAAAATTCCAAGAATACGCCCCTCACGGTGTTCATTCTCTCATTCAGATTCATTTAGTCGCTGGGCGAACCGTTCCAGTTCCCGAATAACGCGTCGTATTCGATCCTTTATCGAATCAAACTGACATCCACACGACAAAAGCGAATAACAAAATGAATTTGTGAGTAACGATTCGGTAATTCCAGTCAGGCGATGTATTCCTTATTCAGAACGAACACATGCGGTTTGTTTCTAGCAGGGACACGCTCCGCCCTAACGCGGTAGATGTGAATGCACCTATAAATAATCTACAATCATATCTTTTTGTATATGCCGATACATGTCCGGCAGGTACTGTGTGCTGCAGTAGCAGCAGGAGAGCGATTTTGCTGCCAACGTCGAATGCCTGTTGCCCTTAATGGTAACATCTGCCCCTTCTATTTCAGTTGAATGTGTTTGCTTCGCTGTTGGGTTTTATCTTTAATTGTTGCTTCGCAGAATATGTTTCATGGTTTATGTTTATTTTTGCACTAAATACTTAGTATAGACTTGGGCCTCTGTGTATTGGTTACTTCGCCGGTGACCTTCGTCGATGAGTTAGGCATCCTCCAGCGCACACAGTATGATCGATTAGTAGGCGGTGTCACCTCAGTACTCAACCGACTCCGTGGTGGATTGTCAACAGCGAACATGGACGCTGTCGATTGCAATTAGTCATTGCTGCTCGACGTCTCCAGTAGGATGCTTACCACAGCTAAAGTCCTCGAACGTGACTCAAACTAATTACTTTACCGCTTCTTCGGCGACTGGAAACAGTGTCCTGCCCAGGGGTTTAGCTATCAAAGGGCAAGGCGGTGCCGTGCACCTGGGCCCCCAGCTCAGGGGGCCCCAAGCGCAATTCAGGGGACCCCCAAGCTCAGCTCAGGGAAGCGCCCTAAAGCTAAGGGAGCCCCAGCCAACAAACCTCACAAGACTTAGTAGAGCTAAAAAAGAAGGGCCCAAAATATTTTTTTACACCGGGGGCCTTCGTTAACCTAGCTACGCCATTGGTCCTGCCACCTCCTCGGTGACTCGAACAGGAGTGTTGTCTCTTTTCCTCTGCCTTTCACAGCAAGAAGCAGCCGCCTAGTTGATAGGCGTAGTTATAAAAATTGTCCGTCACCTGGACCAGTCCCTCGCTTGCTCCACGAGACGTCGCGCATGGAGTGTGTAAGTCCCCGCTCCGAACTGTGAACTTTGCTATTACTATGTCTTGCCTGACCGCGTGACAGTGTCTCAAAGTGGGGCACTTATTCGTTATTGTGCCGCTACCTTTGCAAGTTGAGGCAGTGGCTTGACGCGGGTGCATTCAAGAGAAGATAATCATTTCGCTGTTCTTTGGGCATACAATAACCTACCTTTCATACCTGCCTGGGCAGGATCTCGCCAACGAGCAGAATCCCGTGCCACTGCATCACCGGCAACGATCTACGTAATAATAAAATGTAATCACTCACGGATCGAGTTGAACAGCTTAGATGTATAGTCAAATTCTGAAATAAAAATTGAATAGAAGGGGAAAATATAGAAAACAATATCAGTTGCGAATGTAATACAGCAACATGATAGGCTGAACTTCATTCCTTTTCAATGAAATTGTGATTGCAAAGACCGAGCCTGGTGGGTGAGCGGTTTTAAGCTCTGGCCTCTCATTAGGGAGGGCGCCGGTTCGAATGCTCGTCCGGGCCTCCAGATTTGACTTATTTTATTTTTGTCTTTACGCCTCGTCGACATCGAGGTCATTAGAGGCGGGAAAGGACTGGAGACAAGTAACGGGAAGGAATGCGGCCATAGCCTTTTGGAAGCATCACGGCATTCGCGTGTAGTGATTTGGGAAAACCATGGAAAAGCCAGATCTGGATGCCCGGACGAAGATTCGAACCGGTGTCCTCCCCAATACGAGGCCAGAGCTCCAGATCTGACTTTTCCATGGTTTCTCCTATTCGAATGCATGGATGGTTTCTTCAAAAGGCAATGACCCAGTTCTTTCCCGTTCCTTGCTCCCAGTCATTTCCCGCTCCTAATGACCGCGACGTCGATGAGGCGTAAAGCCATAAACAAAAAAAACATGATTGAAGTTATTAGAAACTATTAAAATCAATAACTGATTCCAACTTTTCGGAAGTACTATTATTCTCAAATCTGAAATTGATGACCATGTACAGTACATATCAGACTCGTATATTTGAATTTAATGAAATTTATAAAGAATGCAAAATGAAACAGTGACTAATGCTGCGCAACATGTGGACTGCAAAATAGTGTACATCATTAAAAAATTGAACAATTTTAGGAATTTACGGCAAGAACTACAGTATTAGGAAATGAAATGTCTTTGAAATTCAAGAAAACTGCAGTAGAGTTGGGTACGTAAATCGTCTTGCTTGTAATAATAAATAGCTTTCAGAGGATAGTAAAGCAGGTGTCGAGAAGAGGGTGATAACAACCGTACTGGTGTCAGGTCAAAGGCAAGCAAAACAGAAAATCAGGATCAAGTAACGGGTATGAAATCCGTAGAAAAGAACAGTATACAGGACAATATGAGATAGACCTATCATAAGTTTGGAATAACAAATATAATAAAATGACAAACGGAAAGAAGATAGAATCAAGTCATAAAAAGAAAGAGGCAGAATGTGTTAGAAAATTACGCAAAATATGTAACGTATGACAAGAAGAGGGGAAGAAAAGGCATCGAGAGAGAGAGAGAGAGAGAGAGAGTGAGAAACAGTCGATAACAAGAAAAAATTCTGTAATCCGACTGTTGGCTACAGTATTTGTGTTAACGTATGTGATATGAGGGTGTACAAGTATTACAGTAACAGCAAATTACCGGAAACCAGATATCATGATGTATGTTGCAGGTTCCGTGTGAGTGTATGGAATGTAGCAAGGTTTTATACAGTATCTGAGAGAGCAAAACAATTTATTTGTTTGATTTTTTTTAAAGCGTACTTCTGCAGTTATGTGATTCTCTCAACGCATATAAGACTGAATTTCCTTAACATATTGCTCTAAGTAAGATAAAACATGACGGACACAAAATTTAACTAAACCATTCTGGTCACACGGTTTTAAATCCTTGTCCGGCCATCCAGATTTCGGTTTTTCACGTTTCCCGAAATCAGTCGAGCAGAATGCCGAGATGGTTCCTTTAAAAGGTCATGGCCGAAATCCTTTTTCTTCCTAGTCCCAGTCCTTTCCCGCCTCTAATGGCCTCGACGTTATAAGAAAAAATAAATAAAGCACTCATGTCAATGTCCGGAATCGAACCGGCGACTCTTCAACGCGAGATCACTGTGGATAAATACCTGATAAATTCAATCGTTGTAGAAAAAGAGAGCTGAGATACAAAAACTATGTATGTAAGACCGATGTAATGTTGGTGAGGTCATTTGGTGCGTTTCTTTGGTTTCAACTGATCCACGATAGTTCTGTCCCGCAGCCAGCGGACCGTAGGGACGAAAGATACGAGGTCCCGCATGTCGAAGCCAGAAATAGAAGTTTCCCCAGGCTAACTATAGTGTTGACTGCAGTAAGGCACTGCGGTAACTCTTCAACACAAAGGAACCAAAACATTGCCCCGAAGATTAAATGCGTGTCGGATTGATACTAGAAACCGAGACTTTAAAATCGCAGCCAGGTATACTCATGGTAAATCTAACAGAACCTTTGCTCTGTGACTGTGGCGTTGTTCGGATACACGCCTTTCTATCATTCCATTTCGTGTTTGAAGTTTTGCGTGAACATTATAACGTAAAAAGCTTTTCCCTCAAAAAAATGGCGTTTGGTTACTAGGTCACACAGGCAGCTTAAATGTTACTTCGATTCTTTGAGTAATAGAATGTCTTCAGTGCATTGTTTTCAGCTATAGACAACACAAGAGGCAAATAACATTTGTTTAATACAACACATGTCCGAGGACGGATTCAAACCGGTGACCCTAGAGTGCTAGGCTCTACATTGTTAACGCCGGCACCAAAACAGTTCTAGGCCTTAGGACTTGCTGCTAGCGTTAAGCTTTGTGAATGGCAAACTTTCGGGGCCGTTAATCCGATCTGCTGCATAGAAAGCTCATTCAGTTGACGATGAGGAATAATAATCCAAGCTTAGAACCTTTTCTTTGAGAAAAATACTGGTAGCAACTGCCTCAGACCACATTATTTAAAAAGACTTAAAATCGAACAAAAGGGTAAATCAGTACGTCATTGATACAACGGTGAGGTATGTTCAAATTTAAATTATATTTGACTTTAATAGTGTCTACTAAATGAAAGTGGAAGTTCGGTATGTGCGAACAAGTATTAACTTTTTGTGGTTTTTTTTATGGAGGGCTTTACGATCAGTCGACGTCGGAGGCATTAGGGGCAACTGTCTTGATGGGAAGCGCCCTTTTTTACAACGAGAAGCTGCTGAAATGCCGTTACTGGAGTCATTTTCTGGTTTGCTCGCGCTTGCAACAGTCGAGTTTGAAGCGGAAGTGATGCCAACGTTAGAGGCTCCGAGCCAGCAAGTGTCATACACAGTACTTTCAGATGAGTCAGCGTTCAGTATAACGTGATATGACCACAGCAGTGCAGAAAATAGACAAGGATTACAACTTAAAGCTAGTGTTAACTGAGCACAGTGCATGAAGTAGATACAACTATTCTGTATCAGGCGGAAGCGAAAATAAGAAACTCGGTTTGACGGTTGGTCGGTGCGATTCTCATAACGTCATGGGATCAGCCAGACAGGCAAACACCTCAACAGCGGGTCAAAAGTTAATCTCTAAGATGACTGTATGAAAACCCGGGTCGATGGCCATCTAATGTTGTCATTCTAACGATATTTACCTCTGGTAAAACTAGCTTGGCTTATGTGAAGTTCGCTATGTTAGTTGTGTGTTTCGGATTTCCACGTGAAACTGTAGGTTCCGGAGAAAAGGAACTAGCTGTCCTACCTGACACAGCTTCGGAAGGGTACTACTGATCTTCTGTCCATGCACTAACTTTAGTTAATTTAGTTGTAAATCCAGCACGAGGAAGTCAGCATGGCAGACCGCATTTAAAAGCTATGGTACAATGGTATAAAAAATAAATTTAGAAAACATTCATTATGCAAATATTTTGGTGTTGAATCGACCATTTTTTTTTGCTGTCATCAGTCTCTCAACTGGTTTGATGCAATCCTCCATCCCTTCCTATCTTACGCTAACCTATTCATCTCAACATACCCCTTACTAATCTTCAATTATCTGCTTCATATATTCTAATCTCTGTCTATCTCCACAGTTTTTACCTTCGACTATTCCAATCGCTAACAAGTTAGCCAATCCTGTTTCTCTTCTTTCTGTAAGCTTCTTCCACAATGTTCTTTCCTCGCCCATCATTTCCAAAACTCGTTCCTTTCGTACTTTATCCGTGCACTTAATTTTCACCACATTTCAAATCGACGATATGCGAGATATAGACAGGCTCCTAGAAACTGAATTTTGATTTCAGGCTTATTGATTTAATAATCGTGTCATAAGATGTAAGATGATTATTTCTCCGTCCAGTTTATATAAAACTCACCGAACTCTTAACAACAGAAGAAATAATCAATTGAGAGGTTGTAACGTTATTAGTTTTCGGCTTATCTATGATTATTAATTTTTATTAAATTGAATATCAATAATAATATTTTACCTTTGGGAGCTGGAGGTGATACCTTCTATTATGAGACAAACAATTATGAAAATACACTATCGATTCTTTATTTAAACAATTGAAATGAACATTAAAAATATTGAGACTAAAAGTTGACATTACATAAACAATTAATGTAGAATGAAATATGACAAAGAACTTAAATCGAAACAATCATACATAAATTCACAGAGCAAAAAAATTATAATCAATCGTTTGTATATGACGGTAGACGGAAACTGTTTTCGTGAGACATGAAAGTTTATGCTGGGTGTCCTGAAATTAATCAAAATTACCTCTGAATAACAAAACGATGCTAGATCATTGGTAGGAATGAGAATAACACTTGTATATGCGTGACTTTCGTCACCAGGATCGTTTCAGATTGCTTAAGGACAACTGTGGGGTGAACTGTTCAATGACGTTTAATTATAATTAGTTGTTCCTGATGAACACTGGTGCCTTCTTGAAGACCTGTATTGGCAAAACTGCTCGAACATTGTGCAGCATACATTACTGTAGGCTACTACAAGTTCAACTGCCACACCTTTACAAACATCCGATCCAAGGAAGTTCCGTTACGAAGCTTCTGTCTGATGGATATGTACCAGTCAAATGTTGAAACGTATGAAGAAAACATCAGTAACGTATACCTCATAGGCACATATTACGCGCAAGCACTACTGCGTATCGTTTATGCGGAATCACGAACACTCGCTCCAGCCTCGCTAAGCAACATTTATGCGTCTAGGGGTGGAATCCGTCACGGCGCCGACACCTTGTATTTTTTTTTGTCATCAGTATTTCCACTGGTTAGATTCAATCTTCCATAGTTTCTTATCTTGCGCCAACCTGTTCGTCTCAACATACCCCTTACAACCTACATATTCAATTATCTGCTTCATATATTCTAATCTCTGTCTTCCTCTATAGTTATTACCTTCGACTGTTCCCTCCACTTAAAAAATCTCGCATGTCTCAGAATACGACCTACCATCCTATCTCTTCTTTTTATTACACTCTTCCACAAACTTCTTTACTCGTCCATTATTTCCAAAATAGGTTATCTGTCTATTTAATTTTAAGCATCCTTTTATGGCACCGCATTTAAAATGCTTCAATTTTCCTTCTTTCTGGTATTCCTAAAGTACATGTTTCGCTACCATAATATTCTTTACTCCACACATAGAGGTTTAAAAAGTTATTTCTGAGTCCTATAGCAATATTTGAAACTAAAAGATTTCTCTTTTTCATGAAGACCCTTTTTTTAATGATATTCTGCTTTTAACGTCATTCCTACTTCGGCCACAAATTGTAATTTTATTTCCAATATAGCAGAATTCATTAATTTCCTCTATCGCATCTCAATCCTATTTTTATATTTAATCTACTACTATTGCAATCATTTCTGCTACATTTAATCACTTTTGTCTTGCTTCTGTTTATATTTAGTTCAAGATCTTCCTTCAGTAATTTGTTCATGACTTTCTGTAAGTTCTCAGTATTCTCAGGCTGTTCTGCCAAAACGGTCTGTCATCGAAAATCGTAGCATACTGATTTCTTCTCCTTGAACAAACATTCAAATTTTTCTTTCACTTCCTTTACTGCTTCCTCTACATACAAGATGAATACTAATGGGGATAGACTACAACCTTGTCTCACGCCCTTTTTAACTGATGCTTGTCTCTCACGATTCTCTACTTTTATTGCAGCCACTTGATTCGTATATAGTTTATAAAGCATTCTTCTATCTTGATCTAGACCTGACTTCTTTAAAATTTTGAAACATCTTGTCCCACTTAACATTATCAAAAGCTTTCTATAATCAACAAACGCCATACAAGTATCTTTGCATTTCTTGATCCGACCTTCAAGTATTAACCAAAAAGTCAAAATCACCTCCCTTGTACCGCAATTTTTCGAAAACCCAAATTGAACTTCTCCTACTATCTCTCTTCTCCTACTATCTCTTCTACTACACTTACCCATTCTTCTGTATATTATTCTCGTCAGTAATTTTGAAGCTTTTGATATTATACTTACAGTGTGATAATTCTCACATTTGTCAGCTTGTGATTTCTTGTCCTTTCATTAAAATCAATTGGAATCTCTCCTGTTTCGTAACTTTTTGATATCAGTTTGAATAATGTTTGGATTCCTCCTTCTCCTAGGGATGTCAGAAGTTCTGCGGGAATCTCATAAATTCCAGTTGCCTTATTTGATTTAAAATCATTCAAAGCACAATTAAATTATGACCTCAAAACAGGATCTCCTAAGTCATCAATGTCGACATCGCCTTTTTTTCCAGTAGACTGTTGTTCAAATCTGTCCCCTCATACAGTTTCACAATGTATTCATTCATCGGCTACCTCTATCTTTTGACCATCAGCAGCTTTAATGTTTCTACATTTTTTCTTCATTTCTCCAAAATTTTGTTTGATCTTCCTGTACCGGTAAGCCACATCTATTTTATCTATGGCCATTTCCTTTTCTTTTTCTTCGCACTTTTCCTATAACCATTTTTCTGTGTGTTGCTTTTTTGTACTTCCTGTTTATTTGATTTCTAGATTGTCTCTAATGCTCTCTTCCAGATTCAACCTGAGTATTTTTGTGCCTACTCCTATGATCCATCAACTCCAAAAAAAAAAAAAAAATCTTTTTCTTGTTGCTTATGTCGAGGTCATTAGAGGCGGGAAAGGATAGAAGAGGAGGAACTGGAAGGAATTCGACCATGGCCTTTTGAAGGAAGGATCCAGGCATTCACCTGGAGTGATTTGGGGAAACCATGGAAAACCGAAAACCGTATACCCGGATGGGATTCGAATCCGCGTACTCCCGAATGCGAGGCCAGAGAGTTACCGCTCACCCACCACGCTCGGTCCAAAACTTCTGTGATCCAAGGTTACCGGGCGGCATGTACCCTAAAGCCTAATGTTTCTTTACCAGCTTTCATTATCTCTTCAATGCATTCCGTTCGTCCTCAGTTGAACTCCTTTCAGAGTTATTTCTTAGACCCTCGTCTACCACTGCAAATTTCTCTCTCGTGTTAAATTGTTTGTTTGTTCACTTCCAGTGTATTCTGCTTGAATTGCTTCTTTATCCTCTTGGATTTCAACCTACAGTTCATAACTTGTGGTGAGATTCTATGTCTGTTCCAGGATATGGTTTGCAGTTTATAATTTAATTCCTGAATCTCTGTTTAACCATGATTTAATCTAGCTGATATGTATTCCCTTGACGTTTCCTGATGTGCATGGTTCTTAAATAGTGTGTTCGCCACGTTGAGTTTATACTTTCCACAAATTCTAACAATCTGCTTTTTCGTTCATTTCTTTCTTCTAGACCAAAACTTCCTACAGTATTGCCTTCTTTTCTTTCTCCCAGTATCGCATTCCATCACCAATGATTATTAAATTTTCTTCCTCCTCCACATATTGGATTAATTGTTCAATTTACGAATATTTTTTTGTCTATTTCTTCATCATTTGCCTGTGACGTTGGCATATAGGTCTACATTTGACGTACGAACGTGGTTGGAGCGGGCTTAGTTTCTACCTTCATTAAAATAATCCTATTACTAAATTGTTCATAATAACTCACCCGTTTCTCTACTCTCTTGTTCATTACAAATCCTACACTTGTAACTCCACCAACAGCCCGTTCTGGCCTCGCATTCGGCAGGGCAGCGGTTCGAATCCCCTTTTTTTAACTGCTTAACCTCTCTTAACAGGGATTCGAACCGCCGTCCTCCCGAATGCGAGGCCAGAACGCTAACCGTTACACCACCACTCTCGGATCGAATCCCCGTCCGGGCATCCAGATTTGGGTTTTCCATGGTTTCCCCAAGTCACTACAGGTGAATGCCGGAATTCTTCCTTCAAAGGCCATGGCCGAATTCCTTCCCATTTCCTTGCCCCCCCCCCCAACCTTTCCCGTCTCTAAAGATCTCGCTGTTAAGAGACGTTAAACAGTTTAAAAAAAACCAACAGCCTTTGTGTTAATTATTCTGATTTACCCAGACCAGGAATCCTGTGCGTCCTTCAACTTAATCTCACTAACACCGACATCTAACTTCAGTCGTTCCATCTCTCTCTTAAGTTTTCTAACCTACCTGCCCTAATAATACTTCTAACATCCCTCGCTCGGTATCGTAGAATGTTTCTATCCATTCTGATGATTCCTCCCTGAACAGATCCCCTCGGAGATCCGACTGGGGGACTATTTTACTTCTTGAATATTTTACCCAGGAACAAGCTATCATTTTATAAGTAATTTTATAGAATTACCGGATAACCTGTAATGCTGTTACTGTCTTTAATGCAGTGGCTTTCCGTTGCTTTCTGCATCCCCATGCATTGATCGTCCACCTTTCGAGTTGTTTCCAACATCAAGGAAAAGAAGGGTGCCCCGGACCATTCCTCGCTCTTCCGTCTAGCTGTAGGACGCCGTTGACAAACAATGGGTGACTCCTTATACCGGGAATCTTTCAGCGCCTAGAGCCTCGTCCGTGCAAACGGGATGCACCTCGTTAAAGATAGGATTACATTTGTTTGGAAGAGGTTAATATAGTGTGTTTAAGATGAAGACTGTGAAAAGAAGGAGTACGAAAATTATAAATAAAATCGGGCCATTGCGAGTCTAATATTGCGCAGTTATGGTTCTGGAATTTTGAACTTTCATATACGAGACAGACCAATATAGCTGCCTGAAAGCAGCACTGGAGCCGGGCCCTAGACCTTACGCCAGGCCTAGGTTCAGTGCAGCCGTTACGCCCAATGAAATTCACAACTGATTCTTGCTAACTTATATTTTCCATGCTTAATGTGAATAATAATAATCAGCGCAAGGTGAATGTAGGTTATTCTACATTATGTATTAAGCTTCTTCTTCACCACCTTTTCCCAACATTAGGAGTCGGCTGTCTTTGATGAGTTTATCTCTTCCGTCGGTATGCCCAACTAATGAGCGAGAATGATCTTATTTCGGGGATGTTTTTCTTCTTTTCCCAAAATCTCTTGTTCCTCAAGCTGAGCTCTTTCCTTTTTTTTTTTTTGTAACTGCATTACGTCTCTTTTTAACATCGATGTCTTTAGAGACGGGAAAGGATGGGGGGCAAGGATGGGGGCAAGGAATGGGAAGGAATTCGGCCATGGCCTTTTTGAAGGAAGCATCCCGGCATTTGCCTGGAGTGATTTGGGGAAACCATGGAAAACCCAATACTGGATGCCCGGACGGGGATTCGAACCGTCGTCCTCCCGAATGCGAGGCGAGAACGCTAACCGTTACACCACCCCGCTCGGTTAGCTCTTTCCTACGTTCCTCCGTCCAGCTGTTCCTTCTTGTAATATAGTTTTTTTTGGGGCAAATTGGTGGTTACTAACCATGCTACTAAATCTGCATGCGTCCTATATGATATCATCTGTGATTCCGATTTCCTCGAGATCCATTTCGATTTCAACTAGCCAATTGTTTTTCATTTTCATTGAAATGGCCAGGTTGAGAAATATTTTTGGTTGTTCTGTTGATAATATGGCCGAAAAATTTAATTCATCTTTTCCTGAATTTTTCCGAATGCTGATATAGTTCATGTGATTTCCTTTTTATCCAAATTCCTCCTGTACAAACTGGGCCAAAGATTTTCCTTAAAATTTTCCTTTCTTGCTTTTCAGTATCTTAAATCAATGAACAACCCACAATAATCAAAGTTTTCGATGTATATAACGCATCCAGTTATAGTGTCTTAATTTTGCATTGGGGTACATGAAAGGACCTCCTCGAAGATTGCAATGTTAAGCGACTAAACGAGGAATAGCAATCAGGCGTACCCTGGACAACGTCAGAGAATGAATCAAAATGACCTGACGGCTAATCCTTTCATACCAGAAACATTACTACACAAGCCCTTTTCAGGGCCACAATTAACAATCATCTCTGTTAACATAGGAGGCATGTCACCAGCCAAGCAAGAGCTGCTACAAGATCTATGCAGTCAATATCAGTGCCATATATTGTGCCTACAGGAAACACACAGAAGCTATGAAATGCGTAGACCAAAAATAAACGGAATGCATCTCGCCGTAGAAAGACCTCATAATCAATACGGAAGTGCAATCTTTGTATGTCCAGATTGTGAGATCCCACTCACAAAATCATTGTAATAAAAAATAATTGTAAATAAAATAGTTAAATAGACTTCACAGCATGAGTAGTTTGTGTAGACATTTGGGGTAATTTTAAGTTTTTTTTAGAATTTAGTTTGTTGTAGTTGGTACTACTGTGATTGTGTATGGAGAGAGAGTGAAGATGGCAATATGGCGAGAGAGTACTAGGAGAGACTTGTATAGATAGAAGTGTGTGTTGGCAGTATTTTGTAGCAGCGAACGTTTGAAATATAGAATAAAGTTTCTCAAATGAATGAGTGGAGTAATTGAATTATTTGACTATAATACCCGTTGCGCTAACATGTATATCTTGTAAAGTGGTTTGTTGAATAGTAGTAATAAAACGCTAAGTGATATCACTACCGCCAAAACCAACAGTAGGGCCATATGTTGCGAGGAGCGGGATATCTACTTACTGCTGGTTAATGTAAAAATTAGCAGTGGGGCTTAGCAAATTGGAGACCCTTAAGCCAGGATTAGGCAATGTATCGCATTGCTTACGAGCTGGAATAATTTCATCGGAAGCAGACGACGCGAGGAAAACATCGGCGACTGGTAGCAGGTATTTTCAAGAAAGAAGAAATAACGGCGCAGATGTGGCAAGTACAAAAGACAATTTAATTTTCTTGGAAGAATTTCAGCGTAATCAAAGTAGCAGTAATTACAGAAAAGACTGACGGAAATTAACGTTGTAACTTTTGCGGAACAATTTTGTTGCTTGATTGGAAAAAGAAGTGGTGTAAATATCAGCAATTGAACGGTTGAATTAAGCAGAACTATTTGAAAACAAGCATAAAGTAACGGAGTACTGTTTGTAAGAATTGAAAGTTTAAAATTTGTAAAATTGTCGTAAGAATAATTTTGGTCCGTAAAAAACTGTTTAAGCTAAATTTACATGCTGTGAAAGTCTTAGTTAAAGTAATAAAGAAAATAATTAAATACAGGGGGGAAGATTTTTTAAGTAGACGAATATAAAGCAAATTATGTATATGCATGTATGTCAGTCATTGTAACTTTCGATGTAATAACATGTTGTGTATATTTTGTGTTGCAAAATTTATTTTTTACAGGGGTGCAGCTGTTTTTTGGTACAGTAAGTAAGTCTGAAAAGGGTTTCTGTACCCGTTTGGAAGTCTAGCTGCGTTGTAATACGGCGTTGTAAAATTGTGAAGTGATTTTGTATGTGTAATATTGTCTTGTGATTTGGCGGAATAATTTTTGTAGCAGACTTAGCCCGTGGTACTGTGTTTGATTAAAATTTGTAGTTAACATGGCAGCAATTAGTGAAAAATTAGTCAACCGCGATGCTGAATTAAATATTAAAGAGGGGGATAATAATAATGATAATGCTAATGTCAACAATGAAGATTCTGGTTTCGGTGAGCGCTCGATTGTAAGGGAGGGAAATGGAATTAGCGTATGTAGTGTAGCAGAAGTTAGTAGCGTTGATATCTCTGACCGCGTGGGGGGAAGCGGATTTGAGTCGCTGACCAGTGGTGATATTAGTGTAGATATTAAAAGTAGCTATATCGGTGACCATGAGTCAGAGAATTTCATGACAAATGTTACGTCTACACCAGTACCAGTCGATCAAGTTAAAATACGAGAAAAAGAGGAGGGTAGTGAAATAATTGATTCTCAAAAACAGAAAGGTGGCGAAATGTTAATGCTGATTTCTTTAATGGAGCGTATGGAAAGAAAAATTGTATTAAGTCAGAGGATGACAGAAGAGATGAGAGAGGAATCAAAACGAACAGCCGATAATTGTGAACGAATTTCAGACGAAATGCGAATGATGAAGCAGGATATGTTGTTGAAAATGGATGAATGTATTCGGCAATCAGAAGACAGGTGTGACAAGAAGATAGAAAATATGAGGCAAAAATTAAAAGAGGAAGTGGACACAAGAATGGAAAAGGAAATAACGATGGTGTATGATTATGTGGAAAAGCTTGGGGAGACTACTAAAAAGAATGTAGAATGTTTAGTGCAACAGAAAGTTGAGGAGGGAAGTGAAGAAAAGTAGCAATATAATACAAGAAGAGCAAATGGCCATGCGGGAAGAAAATAAAATAATCTATGAAAATCAGAGGGAATGTGCTAAAGGGATTGAAGAGTTGAAAGAGAAGGCGGAAACTAACTCCAAAAGGATTTCTCGATTAGGAGAGAGACTAATGGTTATGGACAAGGAGGCAAAAGGAGTGACATGCAAGGTGGCGGAAGTAGCTAACCAGGTCGACTTAGTTAAAGAAGATGTGAGAGAAGAGATATTACAATTAACTCAAAGAGTCAAGGAAGCAGAACGGCGAGGTGTGACTACTATGGGAAGCGGTAACATCATTACGAATCATTTCAAGTTACCGGAAGTAAAATTTGAACCCGAAGGAGAGGTTCATCCTGTAGAATTTGTTAGAGCTTATAAAAATGGCTTACCTTACGAGTGGACTGACGTTGACAAAATAAGGTATATTAAGAACATGTTACGAGGGGATGCTTTTGCATGGAGTTGCGAGAGTGACGAGGAGTGTAACAACTATGAAGAATTTTTGAGATTATTTTTGAGCAAGTATTGGTCACAACGGAAGCAAAGAAGAGTGAGAAGGGATTTTTGGAATTGTAGATATTATAGTCGGCGTGATGGCAGTATGAAATACTTTTGTGAAGCAGTTATGAAGGAATTACGTTATCTGGACCAAGAAATAGATGATGATGAAAAGATAGAAGTATTATTACAAAAGTTGCCCAGACCTGTTCAAGAGAAGCTTATAATAAATCAATGGAATAGTGTAGAAGAATTTCTCGAAGCAGTTGAAAGACTAGATCGTTGGAGTAGTACAAATGAACATGGATCGAGGGAAGATAGGAGGAATGATTTCAGAAATTATAACAGGTCAAACCAAATGCCGTCGCAAGATAATTTTTTACAGACTTGAAAATGTACAAGGTCAGAAGAGATAAGTGACATATTGTGTTCTTGTGAAATTTGGTGGTTTTGTATAACGTTGACTGGTAAAGATGCAGACTGATAGAGACAGTGAGTGATAATTGTTATAAATAAGGACAGAATTGTGGAAATGTATATAAAGACAATGATTTGTGAAAAGGTTTTACTTTATAACAAGCCAACCAATTTTGTTAAAATATGCTTGTTTGTTATAAAGTGGGGGCATATGTGAGATCCCACTCACAAAATCATTGTAATAAAAAATAACTGTAAATAAATAGGTTAAATAGACTTCACAGCATGAGTAGTTTGTGTAGACATTTGGGGTAATTTTAAGTTTTTTAGAATTTAGTTTGTTGTAGTTGGTACTACTGTGATTGTGTATGGTGGGAGAGTGAAGATGGCAATATGGCGAGAGAGTACTAGGAGAGAGCTTGTATAGATAGAAGTGCGTGTTGGCAGTATTTTGTAGCAGCGAACGTTTGAAATATAGAATAAAGTTTCTCAAATGAATGAGTGGAGTAATTGAATTATTTGACTATAATACCCGTTGCGCTAACATGTATATCTTGTAAAGTGGTTTGTTGAATAGTAGTAATAAAACGCTAAGTGATATCACTACCGCCAAAACCAACAGTAGGGCCATATGTTGCGAGGAGCGGGATATCTACTTACTGCTGGTTAATGTAAAAATTAGCAGTGGGGCTTAGCACAGTACATGAACAGTAAATTCCATATAATGAATTAATTGAAATTGAACTGCAATATTACAAAACAACGGATATGGTAATAACATTCGCTTTAATACAGAATAAGAATTCCAAAAAAAAACTTACCTTTACTACTTGATTCATCACATTGAAAATTAAATTAATTTATACGTGATTTCAGAAAAACTGCTACCTGTAGTTGTACGCTAATTATTACAATCTTTATTGAAATTCCAATCGGTTCTCCGTACGTTGCTTCAAATCTGATGCGCGTGTCAGTGATATGCGCATGGTATTTATGGGGACACACATGTCTTTGGTCGAAATATGAAGGTGCCCTCCGTCGACCACATATCCACACCCCATAGCTACGAACCTGACACCAACATGGTGCACGTTGGGAGACTTGAAGTTAACTCCACGCACAATCACCAGTGGACCGCGCTAGGTAGTTTTGCTGTGGAGTGAAATATAGGGACGCATGTCTATTTTGATATCAGGTCGATCACTTTCAACCATCATATCTACCACATCCCCACAACTACTGACATGCAATCACCATAGTTCACGGTGAAGACCTCCAGGCTACTACCACACGCAAACGCCAGTTGTCTGCACTTGGTAATTCTGGCTGCAAGGTGCAATATAGGAAGACCCACGTCTTTGATAGAAAAAGAAAATAGTCTAAGTCAACCAATATCAACCACCAATCTCCCACATCCCCATAGCTACCGACATCTAACCACAATAGCGCACGATGGGAGAGTCGATACTACTACCACACACAAACACCAGTGACTTGCACTACATAGTTGTGGCAGCAAAGTGAAACATACGGACACATATGTCTTCAGTCGAGATGCGAAAATATCCTTGATCGACCAATTTCAGCCACCATAACTCCGACACCCCCACAGTTACCGAAATTCAGCAAACGTTGTGCACGATCGGTGAATGTATGCCACCACACACAGAAACATCAGTGATCTGCGCTAGATAGTTTTGGCTAAAAAGTTAGACATGGGGACACAAACCGTCTTTAGTCGAAATATGAGATTGCCACAGGTCGACCACTTTCAGCCACCATATCTCCCATACCCCCATAGCTACCGACAAGCAACCATCATAGTGCACAATGGGAGACTTGATGCTACAACTACACACAAACACCACTGGTCTGCGCTTTGTAGTTGTGACACATGGTAGAAATATGAAAATACTCTGCATCGACCACTTTTAACCACCACACACCCACAGCTATCGACATTCGGCCAACGTTGTGCATGATAGGAAACTCCATGCTACTACCACACACAAACAACAGTGATCTGTGGCAGGTAGTGGTGGCTGAAAAGTTAAATAAAGGGACACGCATGTCTATATATATATATATATATATATAAGATTAGCGGTTTGTCAGGATAATTTTATACACCTGTATTCATATTTTACGCATGTATAACAATTGCAAATAAGTATGTTTTGACTATTATTGTCACGTGGAACTACTTATATGGAGTCAACGGACATCAAAGAAATCCAAAACTGCTGTGAGGTTCTTTTTGCTTATGACTTTACGCCTCGTAGTCGTCGAGGTCATTAGTGTTGGAGAGGATTGGGAGTAAGAAAAGAAGAAACATTCCAAGGAACTATACCGGCATTCTGCTGTAAATCATGGAAAACCTAAATCTGGGTAGCTGTGTGGGGATTTGAACCCATGTCCCCCCCCCCCGAATATCAGCCCGAGCTAGTAATTAAGAGATATAGCCTGTTCATTTTTCATCTATCTGTGGAGTGAGGAAATTTTCTGGCTTTTTTAGATACATGATGCTATTTGTAGTGTTCTCCATTAAAATCAAAGTTAAATTTTAACTGCTTACGGTGTGTGTAAGATGACTGAATTTGGTAATACGGCACGAAATGAGATAAACCTGTTTTGACACAAAATACAGGGTAATTATAATTAAAGTTTAAGTTTCAAAACGCTCTAAAAACGAACCACTGATTAGAATGACGAATGACGTCAAAATTGAACGGCGTATTATTGAAGAAGGGGGAAAGAACATGAACGGCGATTCTGCACCAGTAGCTCTGCAGAAGTTCAGGGTATGAAAAAAGGCGTTGGACCGATGACTGTCTTGGGTCTGGTGAAAATGATGAAAAATTGGAAAATTCAGGTTCGTTTGATGTGCAGTCTGGTAGAGGAAGGAAAAGATGTGATTCGGTGGTAGTTGAAGAAGTGGCCACAGCAGTTCAGGAGGCGTCGAGCGGTGGTGTGCAACCATGCAGTGCACGGAGAATTCCCCGAACATTGGACAGGCCCGTGAGCACGGTGCATAACATTCTACGAAACATCCTGCATTACTATCCGTACAAAATCTGCCATGTGCAGAGTTGTTTCCTTCTGACCTGCCAGCAAGAGAGGGTTTTGCTTTGGAATTTCTCGCATGGAAGTGGACAATGATTGGCCGTGGAAAATTCTGTGGCCAGACGAAACCCATTTCCCTGACGGGATATGTTTTACGATTTGCCATTTGTAGACGAATTGATGATGCATACAGCGCCATCTGTCGCTAAAATTTTGAACGTTTTTTGGTTCATGTTCTTTCCCCCTTCTTCAATAATACGCCGTTCAATTTTGACGTCATCAGTGGTTCGTTTTTTAGAGCGTTTTCAAACTTAAACTTTAATTATAATCACCCCCTAAGACTTTGACTTATAGTATTTAAGTTAAGAGAATAAATTTCTGCAGGTTTTAAAAGCTATAACGTCCGTTTTTGAAACACCAAGTGCTATTACAACGGATGAACGTAACTTAAACAAGAGGGTGAGGGGTAAATTTGGCTGTTTGTAAGCGCATGTGAATCCGTGGAAGGCTAAGACATGGTGCAGAAATGCCAACTGTGCAAAGTTGCAGCGAACAGCGTGAACCATCCCTCTCTGCACAGAGGGCGCCCTCGGGGGTTGTACGATCCGCGGTCTACCGCAGCCACCCCTCACCCTCTCAGATAAATTGCGCTCATTTGCATTAGCGGGCTACACATCCCTCCATAAGAATATTAATGGCCCGCTCACCCCTACGGCAAAACTCTCCAGCTGAAATATTTGTACTTCGGCCCGCCATGTCCAGGCTCTCGGGGCGGCTAAAGTAATTGGCGGAGGAATAAATTGCGGAATCAGCCCCCCGCAGTTTGGTAGCGCATTAAGATAGGGCGGCGGGAACACGGGCTCCGGATCAGGGAGTGTGGCCGTGTAAAATACCACGACCCCGGAGATCCTAGCCGCAGGTAGCAGGCGCTTATCGCAGCCACCCTGCGCCTCTTGATAAATACCACAGTCCCCCACGCTGAACTCGGGACCGTGGAAATCACACTTTATCTATCCTCGTAGAAGCCGAATAGGGTATTGACAATTTAAATGAAAATATCGTGGGAGTTTTTAACCGTTTAAAACCTACATCACTAGGAGTAGTTAGGGGGCGTCCATTAATTACGTGAAATTAAATTAAAAAAAAAGAGGGGGTTCGGATTTCCGAAAAAACACCCAACACCCAAACGCCCACTTAGTAACCACACAAAAAGTGTTGATCCTTCAGCTTAAAAAATAATTGACGAGAAACCCTGATTTGTTAAATCACTAGATTTGACCTGCGCACACACTTTGCTATAATACTGGTTATTTGGGCAGATGGTCCTTATGTGTCTCGTGCAAATAATTTGTCTGTTGCACTCCTTCTCCGCCACTCTTCCAGTTAAATACTTTTTAATGTTTTTCAAGTTCACTGAAAGGATTCTATTGCTACCATTTTACAACACGTAGATGCACGAAATTTAATTTACTCTATATCTATCAATAATCACTCACAAAATTCTTGACAATGTACTTTTCCAAAACAAAAACAAGAAACAAAAAAAAACTTCCTCGAAATAAATCCCAAACTATTACATCTCTCATTCGGTCCAATGATGAAGGCTTTTGACCTTAGCTCCCTGCAATCCTACATTGCCATGCTAACTGTCTACTACCACGCCTTGCCTCTAACAATTCCACGCGCTATTTTTAATAATCAGTCCACAGGAAGTCGAAAAAATACCCCATTGTTAATTCTGAAGGCAACAATCTTTGAAAGCCAAAAAGTTAATTTAAATTTAATTAAACTAACGTAATACTAATTAAAGGTAATATGGACCGGGGGTGGTCTGATAGTATATGCCATATATGGGCAACCCCCGGCCCCCGGGCCGGATCCGGCCCTCCACCAGCTTCAATCCGGCCCGCGAGAGGTTCAGAAATTTCAAATACAGAGCATACCTTTCCGAAGAAAAATATCCACAGCTGAGAGTTTTCGCACGAAAAATAATTTGCACATTCGGAAGCAGGTATAAATGTGAGCAACTTTTTTTCAATCATGAAAATTAATAAAAATAAGCATCGTACTCGGTTTAGAGCATGGTTGGCCAACCCGCGGCCGCCTTGAAGATTTTTTCGCCCCGCGTGATTCATCACACTTTTTCAAATTATATTTAGTTTAAATTGCCAATGTATTGAAAATCAATGTATTTTAAAAAAATACATTATTTATGCATCCATATATTTCAAAATTAACTGTCAAAATTATGAGAAAAAAATTATTTGTTTTTAAAATATGTTTTTGCGAATATATGACACATATTGCCTGTTTTATTTATGAGTTTACAGTTATCAGTTCGCGGAATAATTATGTTATATTCTGCGAACTCATATTGCGCGCGCATCTCGGAACATCTAATATACAATATATAATTTTATATGCGGCCCGCGGAGTTATGACGCATTTCCAAAGTGGTCCGCAAGATCATTTGGGTTGCCCACCCCTGGTCTATGCAGTGGCGGATCTAGGAATTTTCCGAGCCGGGGCAAAACCTTTGTGACTGCCGCCTCGCCGAGTGTCGTCGCCACTATTATCGCCCACTGTCGCCACACGTGGCAGTAGTGGAGCTGAAAAGAAAGTTACTCCGCTACATACATTTGCCACCATCCTGAAGTTGCCGCCGGGGCAAGTGCCCCGGTTTTCCCCGGACACCTCCTCCTCATCCCTCTAGATCCGGCACTACTCTTTGACTTCGCCGTTACTGGAGGCGTTTTTGGAGATCATTTGTTTCTTCGAGAATTAGAGTCGCTTTTAGCAGTACTTTAAAGTTGAACAAAAACAAAAAAAAATCTCTGTGAGTCTTACAAGAAATTCTGTACCATGTCCAAGTGTGGATTAGACTTAAATACTAGGCGTGATCAGTCGCTTCAATTCAAACAAGTGTTTTCCGTGCATTCCTTTCACTCTTAACTCTATAGACTGAATACCAGACACTAACTATTTCTGTGGAAGCAAAATATTCACGCATGCTTAGTCATGTCTACTACCACTCCTCGTTGAAGAATAGCCATGACGAGTCAAATGTTTACGCGGGAAAATGAAGATCCATTACTTTTAATTGCCGTTAGTAAGATGATCTCATCGATAGGTTAAAATCGCTGTTCACCTTTGAATTTCCAGTCTGCGCATTACTCATAAACCATTCCTCTCAACTTCAGAGGCATATTTAAAGATTTGCTGAGTGCAGTTGTTTCTATCTAAATGCCGAATGATAGTATCCGATTCACTGGCTTCGAGTTTAGAGACCTGGTTCAAAGAGGTCATACTGATAATCAATGGTAGCCCCTTGAGTCAACATTCTACGTGATAAGAGCTCTGCACACCGATCTTTTTAGCGCGTAACAAGTTTTACTGAGACCATTTATACACTCCTGGAAATTGAAATAAGAACACCGTGAATTCATTGTCCCAGGAATGGGAAACTTTATATACACATTCCTGGGGTCAGATACAACACATGATCACACAGACAGAACCATAGGCACATAGACACAGGCAACAGAGCATGCACAATGTCGGCACTAGTACCGTGTATATCCTCCTTTCGCAGCAATGCAGGCTGCAATTCTCCCATGGAGACGATCGTAGAGGTGCTGGATGTAGTCCTGTGGAACGGCATGCCAAGCCATTTCCACCTGGCGCCTCAGCTGGACCAGCGTTCGTGCTGGACGTGCAGACCGCGTGAGACGACGTTTCATCCAGTCCCAAACATGCTCAATGGGGGACAGATCCGGAGATCTCGCTGGCCAGGGTAGTTGACTTACACCTTCTAGAGCACGTTGGGTGGCACGGGATACATGTGGACGTGCATTGTCCTGTTGGAACAGCATGTTCCCTTGCCGGTCTAGGAATGGTAGAACGATGGGTTCGATGACGGTTTGAATGTACCGTGCACTGTTCAGTGTCCCCTCGACGATCACCAGAGGTGTACGGCCAGTGTAGGAGATCGCTCCCCACACCATGATGCCGGGTGTTGGCCCTGTGTGCCTCGGTCGTATGCAGTCCTGATTGTGGCGCTCACCTGCACGGCGCCAAACACGCATACGACCATCATTGGCACCAAGGCAGAAGCGACTCTCATCACTGAAGACGACACGTCTCCATTCGTCCCTCCATACACGCCTGTCGCGACACCACTGGAGGCGGGCTGCACGATGTTGGGGCGTGAGCGGAAGACGACCTAACGGTGCGCGGGACCGTAGCCCAGCTTCATGGAGACGGTTGCGAATGGTCCTCTCTGATACCCCAGGAGCAACAGTGTCCCTAATTTGCCGGGAAGTGGCGGTGCGGTCCCCTACGGCACTGCGTAGGATGCGACGGTCTTGGCGTGCGTCCGTGCGTCGCTGCTGTCCGGACCCAGGTCGACGGGCACGTGCACCTTCCGCCGACCACTGGCGACAACATCGATGTACTGTGGAGACCTCGCGCCCCACATGTTGAGCAATTCGGCGGTACGTCCACCCGGCCTCCCGCATGCCCACTATACGCCCTCGCTCAAAGTCCGTCAACTGCACATACGGTTCACGTACACGCTGTCGCGGCATGCTACCAGTGTTAAAGACTGAGATGGAGCTCCGTATGCCACGGCAAACTGGCTGACACTGACTGCGGCGGTGCCCAACCGCTGCGCAGCTAGCGCCCTTCGACGGCCAACACTGCTGTTCCTGGTGTGTCCGCTGTGCCGTGCGTTTGATCATTGCTTGTACAGCCCTCTCGTAGTGTCCGGAGCAAGTATGGTGGGTCTTACACACCGGCGTCAATGTGTTCTTATTTCAATTTTTCCAGGTGTGTATTACTATGGTGTTAATACACTTATAGGATTTGTAGCAGCAATGAATCGCACCTTGCGCGGTGCTCATAAAATATTCTCTGAACCAAACTATCAAGTAAGTGAATACATGAAATCCTTATTGTC
>JARYHS010013631.1:48925009-48961052 GCA_031002005.1 Vandiemenella viatica
GTGTGACGTCTACGACCGGGCGGTGCGCTCGGCGGCCATCTTGGTCACACACGGGGGCGGCCATCGTGACGTCACGCGGACGAGTGGGTCTCTTTACAGTTGTCCAAAGAGCTTATCAGCTTGAACTCTTATTATCTTCCTACTACCATGACACTTTTGTCTTTGGCAGAAGTATGAAATTGCCACAGGTCGACCACTTTCAACCCCCATATCTCCCCACCCCCATAGCTACCGACATCTAACAACCATAGTGCACGACAGGAAAGACGATTCTACTACCACACCAAATACCAAAGGTCTATGTTATGTAGTTGTGGCAGGAAAGAGAAGTATACGGAGATACGAATTTTTGGTCGAAATATGAAAACGCCCTGCACTGACCAACTTTAATCATTATATCTCCCACATCCCCACAGCTATCGCATTCGGCCAACGTTGTGCACCACAGGAAACTCCATGCTACTTCCACCAACAAACATCAATGATCTGTGCAAGGTAGTGGTGGCTGAAAAGTGAAATATAGGAAAAAACACGTCTATTTTTTATATATATAAGATTATATTATTTATTGTTAAGTGTTTATATTTTTAGGGAGGTAAGTACGAGTAATCTTGACAACATAGAGTTATTTTGTAGTTTTGCTTTTGTGCAACATTAAACTTTGCAGAACATAATTTGTAATAGAAAATTTCAATAGATAATTTGAGATATGTTTTAATTGCTCTTACCCTAGAGAGATTTCATTAATTTCAAACGTTTTTTTGTAAAAGGTGATATTCTAACTTCTATTTTATTTTACAGTGCAAATTTTACCTAGACTTACTTTACAAAATTAAAAATTTACTTAAAATTTAAAATGAAGTCATCCAGTAACCCGTATGCGACGCGACTCGATACGATGCTTCATACTAGTGCTCGATTGTGTCAAAAGTAAAGAGTCAAGAAAAGATACGACACTTCGTCCACCCCACCATCTACTTTTTTCCCCAGATCTCACACATTGTGATTTTTTTCTTCCATGAACACACAAAGGATTTGATTTTTGTTCCTCCATTACCCAGGTATGTTGAACAAAAGAAAAAAGTATAAAACATTTCGTGAAAACTATCACTGAGGATATACTGCACAGGATCTGGGATGATGAATTTGGCTATCACACAACCCGTGCAGGACATAATAGGACTCCTACGGCTCCTGCCAGTCTCTAGAATCGGGTATAATTGGGGACAATTTTGCTTGTAATTATTTCGAAAAATCGTTGAAAACTGAAAACAGATTGGCCGGACCGAGAATTGAACCCGCGTCCTTCGGAATGATACTCCCGATAGTCAGCGGAAGCACAAGTCGTGGCTGGATATGACATCGATAGTCTGAGAGCTTTTAAGAGTATTTTAACAGCTTGCTGATATAGTGGCGGCTTTGAAAAGACAAACGCTAAAGATGGTATGGTCAACGTGTAATGAGAAGAGATGAGGATCTCATGAAAGATATGACAGAAGGAAGTTTCGAAGGTCGATGCCACGCGTAAGACCGAGAGTCAAATGGCTTGATGCAATCAAGGAAAGTGTGAGAAAGGCAGAATTTCCAGAGAAGGGATGGAGAGAAAAATCTCTTTGGAGAAGGCTAGTTGGTGAGGCAATGTATCGGCTATAGTCCGTGATGCAACTGCAGTGAGTATTCCGTTCACATCTCTTTCTGTTTGCGTGGAAAACCTACCAACGATTAAGTTCACACCATTGAAATAGATTTAAACAAAAAGTTTACTCGATCTTTATACCAAGCCTATGGGTGAGCGGAAAATACTCGGATCTGGCGTGCGTGAGAACGCTTCGTTCACCATGTAAGCTATTCTGTCATCGGTCGCCATATGTTATCTACCAATTATGCTGGAAATGGTCAGCCATTTGTGAGTTAACCACTCCGTTAGTAGATGACGGCGTGTTTTTTAGACCAGAAAGGCCCAAATCTCCTCGCTCAACACATGCAAGCCGTTGGCTCTGATGAACAATTTGAAACGTATTTTGACATAGTCTGGAAATGAAAAACTCACTTTTATGCTCAAAAGATTAGTGAATTTAATTAATACCATTCCTTAACACGACATTTATAACATATGTTACATTGAAACAAATTTCCCATACATTTCACACGTATTTTACCTTGTGTACAGAGAGCGTATGCTCACGGCATACAATCTTTTCTGAGAGGCACGACGCACATACTGCGCCGCGCCCTGCTATGCTACAATGCAGGTGCCCAACTAAAAATCGCTGCTTGCACCGCTGTGCTCAAAGATTGTTACTTGAATATAACAATACTATGCTACCCCGTTTACTAAACAAACTATTGCCTGTGGAAACACAATATTAAAAATCAAATTTCAAACATCAATACAGTTATTCGTGATACTTATAACTAATAAATAATACATAAGTCAATATTATTGTTAATAATAATAAATTAATAATAAAAATGATCGGGGGGTTAACGATAATGTTACAACCACTCCAAAAATACAGTTTTCAATTTTACATCACCTCTTGTAAATGAGACGATGGTTCCTCCAAAATACTATTGCCGAATTCTTTCTGTACCTTGTCCCAAATCCTATCCCGCCTATAATTGACGAGCTGAACTGCTGAATAGAACGGAATTATTACTGAATGGTACAGCATCATATTTACGCCAGTATTTCGACCTCAATGCGTGGACTTCCTGTGACGTCATTGACCAACGACCGTCGCATAACTGCAGTTTCAACTCAAAGTTCTCAGTACAATATGCAGTAATGGAGTGCACCATCTGTTCCCTCTGCAGACTTTATCCGCATAAATTCTGTTGGCATTGTAATAACAGGTACGTTCCACAAGCCACGCGATATCAACCGTAGGAGACAAAGAAAAGACTTCTTCGCTGAAAGTAAGAATTAACAGACCATGCAGTTTATTTTAATAAATTACAGCAACCTGATGTCGAACTGGCTATACATAATCATTTTAAAACACTATCCCACACTTATCTGCATAAAATACCTTCCGAAACGTCTAAACACACTGCTGTCATCAAAAAAAAATAAGTAAAGCAACGTAAGCCAAACTGTCGATTCCTGAATGTACTAGCACGTAACAGCAATGAAAATATATACTCATTCCTAGATACGAGAATACAGTATCTTCTGAAAAGTTTGTAAGACCAAAGAAAAAAAATATAAGAAATCAATATACGTTTCTTCAGAAGGAAGTCATTAGTGGGTTATTGGGTAGCTACAGCAGAACATTCACTACTTGCTGGCGGTATGGTGTCTCCAGAAGAGTAAACTGAAGAGCAGTTCTTCTAGTTGACTTCAGTCATCTGCATTCTGTAGGATCATCATTGTTTCCTTCGTTCAGATGTGACTTTTTTATGATTTCGGAGTGTTTATTTTTTACTTTATTAATCGCTGAGGTCATTAGAGGAGAGAGAAAGTGTGGTATGGAACAGGAAGGAATTCGGCCATGGAAATTTTACGGAAACATCCCGACTATCTCCTGGAGTGAAAACACTGAATACCGAAATCTGGATGGTCGGACGGGGTATGAACCCGCGTCCTCCCGAATGCCAGACCGGAGACTTACAGCTCATCCACCACGCTCGGTCGCAGAGTTTCTAACTGTCGATGAATGGAGTTGACTGCCATTAATGTCTTGTCACTTCAGAAGAAACTATGAGAGAAATGCCACGTTAAAGTTTGCGAGAGATGAAATCAAATCCAGAGCTGTGTCTCATTGTTTATATTATTGCGCAAGTCTCAGATATACACGTTGATTACCTAAAACGGATTGCTTATCTCTTAGCGTTGGTCTACAACTACGGCGAACTGATTTTTTTGGGCACTTTCAGAATTAGAAATCCTCACCGAACATTAAGCCTTAACATTCGTGACGATGTTAGTGAGAGCATATTGTAATTGTAAATACAAAGCTGATTACAGTATAAATTTACAAGCCAAAAATGTATTTTTAAGAAGTAAACGAGTATTAATAATCGCTTCTCTTGTAGCGCGGTTTAGGAAAAACCTCGGTCGAAGAGAAGCAATTAAGATTAAAGGGCGGATAAGAAAAAACAAAGATACATTTATGGCGTTCATTGATTTAGAAAAGATTTTGATAATGTTAGGTGGGACTAGTGTTGCAAATTGAAAAAAAAAACATGAAAAAAAACTTAGCATCCTGGTTTCTTTTTTCTATTTTTTTTTTTTTTTTCAGAAAACAATATATTTGATAAATTATAGTTTTATTTACGGAACTTACATTTTACACGTGTGTTTTAAATCTTACTAAATGTCTTACATAATGATTCATAAATGTATCTCTATAAGTAACAATTGTTTATTCATCCTCTATGTCAGTACCACATTCACTAGTATCAGTACTACCAACACTAGTTCGGCCGGAGTCGGAATTTTCTGTTTCTTATTCTGTCTGCTCTAGACCCATAACTTCAGAAATAATTACATTTTCTTTTACTGGATGTATTGTACGCAAAAGCTTTTGAGATTGCAATTTTAAATTGTGAGCAAAGTACTCACTGTGCATAAAGACTGCGCCGATAGTTCTGTATTAAGGTCTTTTAAGTTTTAATTTAAATCTATTTTCACACAAAATAGGAGCTTTATTTCTTTTCAATCGTTGGTTTACGCCAGCGGTAGCAAGGAAATGATTCATAATTACTGACGATTTAATGACTCAGTATCACTATACGCTGCGAGTTTAACAAATATACGAATATAAGAGAAAACAATAAGTAAAAAGCCGTAGATAAATAAAATTCCTGATTTTTTGAAAAGATCCATAGGTTTACAGATAAATTCGCAGCGCTGGCAGCACTAGCTCAAATAGCGAGTATCAATCCAAACAACGAGGAACGGGGATTCCTTCTCGCGCAACCTAACCTTTTCGTGAAGTCCCCGTTCGTAAAAGAAAACTTCAGTCAATGTTGCCAATATTTTTGTAATTTTTTTCCTACTGAACCAGAAAAATTTAGTAGATTTAAAAATTAAGATAAGTACTTAGTATAAACTCTAAAACAGTCATATTAAACGATAAATGCCTTAAAAATTTGAAATTTAGTAGTTATGAAAAAAAAACATGTCCCAGAAAAAAAACATGTTTTTTTTTCACAGTTTTTTTTCATGTTCTTTTTTTCAAGTCAGAAAAAAACCGTTTTTTTTACAACACTAGGTGGGACAAGAAGTTCAAAATTTTAAAGAAGTCAGATCAAAAATACCGACATAGAAGAATACTTTACAATCCTTATAGGAATCAAGTGGCTATACGGTAATAAAAGTAGAGAATCACGAGAGACACGCCTCAGTTAAAAACGGTGTGAGACAAGGCTGAAGTCTATTCCCATTAATATTCAACTTGTATGTAGAGGAAACAATAAAGGAAGTGAAAAGAACAATTTGAAATGGCATAAGTTTTCAAGGAGAAAAAAATCAATATGCTACGTTTTGCTGATGACATTGGCCTGTTAGCAGTCCAGGCTGAAGATATTTAGAAGCTACTGAATGGCACAAACAAAATACTGAAGGAAGATTTTGGACTAAAGAGCCTTCATGAAAAAGAGAAATCTTTTAGTTTCAGATATAGATCTAGGACTGAGAACTTTTTAAAACTCTATGTGTGGAGCACAGCACTTTATGGTTGCGAACAGAGCCGCATTTAGGATTTGTGGTTCCCTGTCGGCAGTGACGTAACAATTTATGGGCGACCTTCATTTTCTTATCTCTGCAACTGGCCTAGGCGGGGGTGTGCCCCTCCGAATTTTGGAAATGATAATGAGGAAAAAGTTTGTGAAAAAGTCTAACAGAAAAAAGAGACAGTGTGGTGGGTCATATTTCGATTCGTTTCATCGCGAGTCCCAAACGTGTTCATTACTCCAGGGAAATTACACAGTTGTGGCTGTTGATTAGATTCACAGAAAGCCAGTCGGGTTGCGCCACTTTCCTCACTGCCGTTATCGGAGAATAGCGCAGTCACAGTGGACATTGTGACAGAGTTTCGCAACACGTCAGCTCGGCGCAATGCATGTGGAGGGGAAACGATACTTCCACTAAAAAGCTGTCAGTGATTGCCTTCCGAGAAGTTGATGGTATTCACTGAAAGCGTCCAAAAATATGGACGCTGCGTCACAAACAAACGATATGACCGGAAAGCTATTATTCATGTTCGTCACAGCCCATTCTGAACCAATAACAGGGTCTATTTGAAGAGTTCTTTTACGGTGTGTGTTGAGAAATAGATTGCCATTATTCCCCTTTATTTCCTGCGGAATGTATCAATAAACTTATCATCCAGTGTGAAAGATATAGTTGCTTACCTCCACCGCCAACGCCATTAATGTGTTCCGTTAAACAATTTATTCACACTCGCCTGTAGTCAGAAAAAATTCTTCGAGGGAGGCACAAGTTTTGCACAAAGATATCTATTTACTTTTACTATATATGGTTAAAAAACAAACAAACACAGAATATTTTAGGCATTTGATGTCTTCTAAAGGATTCAGTTTTGACTGAGGTAATGAACCCGTTATATACACATATTTCTGTTCCGGCATACGAACAGCTTCATTGGTGCAAGTTAAGCGGACGCAATATGGTTGGTGGTTGGTGAAAGAACGTCCTGCGGTACTGGGTGGAATGTTTACTTGAAACTTTCATATTCCACAACTAAGGAGCGTCCTTTAATTACGTGTGGTGGTGTTTCTGGATCCCTCTATGGTGAGATTTGGTTAGATCTGGTCGCCCCCTCCCCGTATGATGAGTGAGATTTGAGGTAGCACCCCTCCCCCCCCCCTAACGTTGGAATTGGCGTCTTTTGGAGACCTTTTTTTTTTAGCTCTACTGTTCTTTAAGAAATTAAAAGATTTCGTCGGACACCCGCCCCTATTTCACATCACGTAATTAAAGACACCCCCCAACATCCCAAAGAAAGGCTGGCACATTTTGTACTGTCGCTGCAACACAGACGAAATGATTAGCATCTGCCACAGTTTTGTGATTTTCGCAGAAAAGTTTCAGAAGAATGAACGTGCTCAAATATTTTTTGAACCACGATTAATAATACGGTCGCAAGCTTTTCTAAACGACTTTATACTCCCGTCACGAGACTGCATTCAGTCCCGCGGTGGGCAGTTTTGGTTCGTCAGTGCATAAATATGAGAGTAATTTTCCTTACACGGAGACAAAATACGTAATAGCACAAAATATCACAGTTACAATTAAAAAAAAATCATAAGATCAATAAGACAATTAATTAGACAGAGAAACGTCTAGTTTTAGGTTTGCAAGATAATAACAGGGGGAAATTCTGCAATTAAAACTTATTGTACACGAGAAGAACATTTAATTTAATTTAATTGCAATGGAGCACACGCTCCGGTGGCAATTTCCCTACACACCCAACTTCCCCCTATCCTACACTCACCTACATTTGCCCTCTACAAATTTTAACTTTAAATTCTTTTAACGTTTTCGGTAGGTTATTCATCATTCCCCTTGGTAACTCATTCCAATCCCTGACACCCTTACCTAAAAAAGAAAATCTTCCCACACCCTTGTGCCTGAAATCGAGTGCCAGCTTGTGGTCATGGTCATCTTTTCCCTTCCATGAACTACTTTTCATACCTACTGCAATATCTTTCCATGCCTCATCGCCAGTATACGCCCTGTACACTTCCCATTACCCTCCTCATCCTCCTCCTGTCTTGCAATGAATCCCATTCCAGCTCCTTTATCATATCTGTCACTGATTGCATTCTGCGATAATTTCCAGAAACAAATCCAGCAGTCCTTCTCTTGCACCTTCTCCAACTCCTGTATTTGATACTCAAAATGTGGGTCCCATACTACACTACCATATTCGAGCAATGATCTTACCAAAGTTTTGTAACCCAATTCCTTTACTTCTCTCGTGCATCCCCACATCACTCTCTCCAACAAGTGCAGAATTTTGAAATCTTTTCCTACCACCTGTCCAATGTGTCCTGCCCAGTTAAGCTTGTTATCAAATGTAATGCCAAGATATTTACATTTCAAGTCTTCAGCAAGCAATTCTTCCTCCACCTTATATTCATAATTAACCTTTTGTTTTCTATTTGTGTATCTAATTAGCTGACTCTTCTTTGCATTTATCTTCATCCCATGTTTACCAACCCAACTAGATATCCTGTCCAGATCACCCTGCGACTGTTTACGGTCCTCTGTCGTTTTGATCCTTTTATACAGCATTATGTCATCTGCAAACAATCTAATTTCAGATAGTAAACAATCAATACAATTATTCATTAGAATAATGAATAGCAATGGTCCCAATACGCTACCCTGCGGCACTCCCATTTTTACTTCCACTTCCTTTGATACCGCATTTCCCACCCTAACTTTCTGTTTAAAAATTCTTCTACCCAGCAAATCACTTTCTCATCCACTCCAATAGTTTTTACCTTATTTACTACCATTTTGTTGCATATTAAACGAAACCTCTACGTATGTACGCATATCAACGTTGTAAGCCACATAATTTATACATAAAAGCGATCGAGAGAGTGAAAATTGCATTGAGTTTGTAATGAATTAAAAGGTACAGTGCCATTAGGCACTAAGTGATCCCACGGTATGTGTGAATATTGCCGATGCGTCGTGTCAACGAACAGAAACGTGACGGAACTAAATCGTCCAGATTTACACGCACCTTGGGGAGTGCTGACAACGTCCCACTCAACTTGGACATTAAGCGGATTTATAACCCCCCATAAATAACTGAGACCCGCTTTCTATTCTCGCACGTTTCAGAAAGTTCCCGCCGAAAACTGGCGCAGACTAGCAAAAATAAACCTTAGTGACGTTTCCTAGTAAATGAGTGCTTTATGAGAGTAGGGGAAGACAATCCAGCCAATAGAGAAGCCGCCTCAATTTATTGCCGTGTTGGTGTTTTTCTTGTCTGTTCTGGGGCCAATGTGGCGCTGGTCCTTTGGCGCGGATTGCGGTGATTCGCCAAGAGCCGGACTCGACATCGCATTACGACAAGTACAGAGTCTTGCTCGGAGGAGAAGAACGGACGACGAGGGACTCTGGTGCAGATCTTCATCTAGTACGGCCGAAGTGACCTTCGCGGAGTACGAGTCGGCAGCTGGGGACGCTACCATCACGCTGGGCCGGTCGAGAAAGAAGACACCATGTGGCGCTGGCCTTGCCTGGTCGCTTGACCTGGGCTGTGAACAATGGTAAAAGCTACGACCCGGACGGAAACTCATGCAATCGTTCCACCCAGTAATGACCCTGAGATTTTGCTCTAGCTGTTTGATATTCAATGATATGTAATTGTTAACCTCAGAATAAAAACAAAATTCATGTTTGCCTAATTTCACAATAATAAATTGTACACCCAATTTTCAGTTTTCCTATTCATTACAATAATATTTCATGTGATAAGCTGAAGATTAAGTATGACTTTTGATATTCCAAATTGATAATTTTGTTAATGATAAAACAGTGTGACCCAAATATAAACGTCCCCGAGGTAGACGTAACAAGTTTCTAGCAATGACAAGGAAGTTTAACATAAATAAAATAATTAATAAAGTGCAACGGATAAGTACCAAACTGTCTGCACAAAGCATTTATAATTTGAGAGATATCTACATCCGTTGATATGTGACGAATATGACTGAAAGAAGAAGAAAAAATTTGCGGAACCTGAGTGAAATAATCCATGCACAGAACTATAAAAATATATCGTTTATTCGTTTGTCTCTGCAGGTATAATTAATCCTGTAGATTTTATTGTAACTTAAATGCTGATAATTTATGTCGCTGTATGAATCTTGAATTTATGTTCAGTATTGAAATATAGCTACATGAAAAAATAAGTTCCGTTTTTAAATATTCCCGTGGTATCTATGTGTTTCGAGTTTTGTGATACCAGTACTGTGAACCGCCTAATCTTTGTTTTGGTCAAAATCAAATTATCGTAGGCACCGTTGGTAGGGAGATCCCGATGGACTGTTCGGCCGCAAGATGACAGTTTTCGATTCGCCGCGCAATGCGACCCTTTTCGTTGCTAGCTAGCTTAACCCGCTAACTCTACCGAATATAGGGACCTGTAGCTTAACGTGATATCCGAAACACGGAAGCGTTCTGGCGTACTTATATTACACAGCAAGCTGTGGCAGAGGTAAAGTTCGGGTTAAGGATCATTGAAAACCTTAGCCGAGACAGGGATTCGGGATCTTTCGATCCCCCTCCAGTCTGTCCGCTCTTCTTTATTGGAGTTTAAAACTGCTAAAGGGGGGAGGGGGAATCAAGACTCTCGCCGTTAATGAAAATAGGTTCGTATTTCGTTTCTTGAGTGTGGGAGTGAATAATACTGCTGGAATCCATCATTAAATTTGTTGTTTTTATAGACAAGAAGAAATGAATTATTCAGCGATAAGAAGAAGGATGCAACCTTTAAATGAAGGACTCGAAAATGTGATTCATTAAGCACAAACGAAGTGGGTGATCTCACGATCTCCGGCTGGGAAACAAAGTGTAGACCCGCCGTAAATCCCAGATCCTAAGTAATGTGATTTTATGGCATTGGTGGTCAGATATTCCAGGACGACGATGAGTCCAAAGATGACGCTCAAATCATATGGGGCAAATACTCGTATTTGCCATGAGCGTATTGGTGTCTCGCTATGAAAAATGCTTTAAGGGTGATGGAAATTATGTAGTAATGTAATTTAAGGCAGTTAAACAATTTTGTAAATATATTATTTATTTTTTAATAGCCTTCCGGAATTTATTTTCTAGAAATGCTGATAATATAAATAATTTTCTCGGGTGACTAGCCGAGTTATATGAATGTCATAGTTACACGATATTTCGGCGCACTGAATCATCGACGCCATCTTCTGGTGAAGTGAGGTCAGGAACGTGCGAAGTTGCTGAGCTAGACCAGATTACCGCTGCTAACCTCTGATTGGTCGGCTGTAGAACCAGTCGTAGCAGCCGACCAATCAGAGGTTAGCAGCGGTAATCTGGTCTAGCTCAGCAACTTCGCACGTTCCTGACCTCACTTCACCAGAAGATGGCGTCGATGATTCAGTGCGCCGAAATATCGTGTAACTATGACATTCATATAACTCGGCTAGTCACCCGAGAAAATTATTTATATTTGCAACGCCGAGAAAAACTACGTAATTATGTAATGCTGATAATGTCTGAATCTCGAACGCTGAAGTTGATTCTTTGAAATGAATGAAGCAGAGCACAGACAGAGCTAACACTGTGGGCAAAAAGTTGACGTGAAAGCTCTGTTGACTTACTGCAGGCGATATGAGTACTCGGCTTTGTGTGGGGGTCATGTGGAACTTCTCGCAGTGCCGCCCGTGCCGTACTGGACACAGACTTTGTCCTTGTGCAGACTCTCGTCACGCGCTCTTAAGCCTTTTAAATGCCCGGCGGATGTACGTGACTGCGGTTATAACGAACAACAACACGGGAATCACCATGTGCAGCTAATCTGTCTGTGAGGCAGCGAGTGTAAGGACAAGATGACAAAAGCCAGCAACAGTGATATAATAATTTCAGAAACGCTGTAGCTCTGTTCAGTATTGTTTAACATAGAAAATGCAACAAAAATAAGTGCGTGTCATACACTGTGTCCGGCAGAATCTACAACGACTTCTGTGCTCTGCTATACAAAACTGTGGGTGGCAGAGGGTGCTTTGCGCCAAAACTAACACTGTACATTCCATCCTCACGAGGGAAGAGAGATTTCACATAAAGCAACTGTACGACGCCTAATTTCTATAGTCTTACGGAGCGTCCATAAACTACGTTGCTCGGTCTAGAAGGGGGAGAGGTTGGGCAGAATGCTACGCTGAGCTACGTGGGGGGAAGGGGGGGAGGGTGGTTCAGAACCAAGCCACGTAGCTTTTCATTCATATTATTTCTCACAGATAAAATAAGGCACAGAACACACAACAACATGTGTATATTTCCGTCATTTAACTATCTCCGTATGTAATTTACTATAGTCTGACAATAGAAAACAGTACGAAATGTTTTCTGGAATCAGTAGGGAAAAGAAGCTACATGCCACGCGAGGAAAGGGGAGGGAGGGGGGTAGAAGCCAATGCCACGTGAGGCTACGTGGGGGGAGAAGGGTTCACAGGAGGCCAAAATGCAGCCACGTTGTTTATGGACGCTCCATTATCTCTCCTGTCAGTTGCTAATCTAGGAATTTTCAGAACCGGGATAAAAACTGTGAGATTGCTTCCCCTTCCAACATTATTTTGCCGCCTCCATTGTCGTCGTCGCCACTTTGACTGTCGCCGCCCGAAGCGATAGTGGAGCTTAAAAAAAAAGGCACCACGAAATAAATTTACCGCCCTCCGAACACGATTTTGCCGTCCTCCTGAAGTTGCCGCCCGGGGCAAACGCCTAGGTTTGACCCGACCCTCCCCCTAGATCCTGTCACTACGATCCAAACAGCTTGGTGGAAGAAGTATTTCGTTGCACTCGTAAATGAAAGATGTTGTTCGTATTTTTGCCAATAAATTCAAACGAAACCTACATCGTCTGCCTTCGATACAATCTCAGCACAATCTTTGTGTCGATTCCGTTTTCCCTTTATACTAAAGTCCAAGGAGAGGAACTGGACTGATTTCCGTTATCCTGAAGATGTTCGTGTTTTCTATACATGTGGGTGATAGTATGTTCTGAACAGTTTTTTTGGTTGGTGCATGAACGATGGGAGAGCGTGAAAACCGGCGCAAGGCGATTCGGGTCTACATTCCCGAAGGACGCCCAGAGATTGCCAGTTTTAAAGACCCCAACTGGAGGAACGAATCATCAGCAATTGTGTCGTGTGCCCTCAATCTAAACACACTACAAAGAGGTACGGGCTGTAACCCAGGGCTGTGGTTCGTAATCTGATGATTAGGAGTCGTGCACCACCACCTTTCCTGCCCTGCTAGGCAAGTTCATAAATGTAAAAATTCCGTTCATTACCGTAGCTCGAAACATAGAAACTAGTATTAAGGACCAAACATTTAAGCAGTTCACTATATCTCACGATGTGATTCATTATTCTGTCTCTGTTTCTTGTAACATTTGTCGTAAACTCCTTTCTTATTCTAACTTTGTCTAAACTTCATCATTCATACACCTTGGTGTACTAGCGTCCTTGGTCGATGGGTAGTAAATATCTAGATAGAAAAAAAAATTACACTGACAGAAAACAAATCTAACTCAGACGAAGACTTGAAACATCGTCCTAGCTGCAACTATGATATTATTTTCCCTTTTGCTATTAACACAATATATTTCCTTACTGTTTTTAGATAACTGTATTCGTGAAGCAATATTGTGCTCTCTATGTTCTCTCTGATTTGGTCGTTGGATCAGAATTGCTAGAGGCATAGTTATGTGTTGCTACTAGTTGTCTGGCAATACGAATTACAACCCACATCCTCAATTACTCACTCCGCCCACATCAGTCTTTGTCATACGATCTTTAGCTTCCTCTGTAGCTAATAAGCAATTCGCTGCATCTATGATACATTACTCTGCTTCGTGAAACATTCATCATTAATTCTATTCTTCTTTTAATTTTTTTCTAAACTTCTTCGCGTCGTAATAGATTTGTTATATTAATGTCTAATATCATTTGGCAGCACCACATTTCAGTTACTCTTCAAAATGTCCGAGCCCCATACACTCAGGCTTATACAACTCTTTCGGAGGAATTCATTAATATTAGAATTTTTTGCCTTGGGCTTTACGCCTCGTCCATATCATTGTAATTTTTCTTCTGGAATAACAAAATTCTTTTACATTCAACTTAATATATTGTACCGAAGGAAGTTCAAATTATAATTTATTCATAAATTAACAACATCTCACTGGCTAAACTTTCCGGTTGTAAGTTTTTGTAATTTTTTAGTTGCGTTTATTAAATCGATCAGCGCATTGTTAATCTAGATATCTATTGTCTACTTGAAACTACTATCCAAGAACTGCTGCGTCAGAACAAATATGGAATAAGTTATTTGGACCGATCGAATGTTCTTCTGGGTTTTTACATGTGGAAGTGAAATTTGCAGGTGTTCTACCGATCTGAAACAAATTTGGTGTAGACAGGCTCTAAGCTAATTCCAGGCGAATAGACGTCTTAACAACGTTTTGATCCTTGTACAACTATGAGTGTTACACAGGACTGAAAGAAAGGTACTTTGAAATCCACTGCGATAAAAACCAAGTACCTGTCCGTTTGCTATTCCGGCCATCCAGGCGCCCCTAAAACGTGCCTCCGCATCTTGCTCCAGTGTGACAGATAACAAAGAACGGTGAACGATTGTTTGATACGCTCCGGTTCCTCGCCCGATACACGTCAGCTAGCAGCTACCACCGATTTACCGAACGGAAATGTGTCACAGCTGGTGAAGAGAGATGGCGGGAAAGTTTCGTGAAAGTAACATCGTCAGCATCTGAATAAAACAACGTGGATGAAGTCTCGTAGTGATTGCTCTTTTTGTTGTTCTTGAAATCTGTAACTGATTTTCAGCATTCATTTCGAATTAAACCGGCGGGTTTTTGTTGTGTTTAAGGCACGCATTGAAGGGAAATTCTGAACCAGAATCGAAACGAATATTTCACGTCACTGCACATTTTTGAGTTAGTGTGTTTGTTTGTTCTCTCCGATTCGGATAACATTTCGTTCTATAAAACATAAATTATCCCTTCTTTTTTAATTCGACTGAGCGTTATCTTTGTTATTCCGGACTCCGTATCAGGTTTATAAGTGCGGTAATTCAAACTACACCTTCGTTCTAAATCAATTGAACTGTTGCAAACTGCCATAAAGCTACTATTTAGTAGTTATCTTCACTACCGCGAAATTTTTCCTGCCATTAAATTCCAACAGGCTTCAAGATCTATTCCTTTAAACCTTATAATTGCCTGTGAAATTTTAACAAGTGATCAGAAATTATGACTATTGAGAGACAAGCAAAAATTACAAGCAAAGTCGTTGCGATATTCGACAGAATGTAGCCTCACGTCACAACTACCGGAGCAATATATACCGTGATATTTTGAAGT
Source organism: Vandiemenella viatica (assembly GCA_031002005.1). Lineage (NCBI taxonomy): Eukaryota > Metazoa > Arthropoda > Insecta > Orthoptera > Morabidae > Vandiemenella > Vandiemenella viatica. Next base: position 48,940,137 of record JARYHS010013631.1, read on the forward strand.
GGTGTGGATGGGGCGCTTGTCTCCCTCGTGTATATGAAAATAAAAATTCCCACTTCTAATACGAATTTAATCTACTTTTTGGAATTGACGCACGGCGCTTTAGGTCACGGGCAGAATGGATGAGTACTCTGACGAGTTGGTGGTCGTACATATTCGTGCGTTTTCATTGGAGTTAACAAAAACGCTGCAAAATAAACTTAAAAAAGAAATTTTGTCAAATTTTAGCCAGAACCCCTACAGACTAGTGCTTAAATAAGTTAATTGAGTGTTTAATTTTTTTTTCAATAAGATCATTTTCAACAAGCATTTTTATTAAGTTTCTTTGTTTTTATCCCACCCGGGCTACGCCCTTGGAACAAACAGTGTAGAAAGATATTTATGATTTCTACTTTTTTTTTTCTAGAGTCATTGGTGACGAAGGATGACCACATGGTTTCCACTGACTGCGCTTTCGGACTCTTTCGTTTTCGCTAGCCTAACCTAACTAAATCAGGGGAATATAAGTGTTGCCATTTGTCTTTCAACGATACAATCTATATTCTGTATGACAAGTGTTAGTAGGCATTTCCAGTTTTCAGGCCGAAATTTGGCGATCGTCCCAACATTGACTCTACACCTCTGTGAGTTTGGTATGCACATGGTAGAACTGGTCGGTGATTTCTGCTATTCTCTGTGATTAAATCCATTGCGGTACTATATGGAAGAATGGTATCACGATTAGCGTGACAAGAGTTGTTAATTCTGTATTACCAGTCATTAAAGTATAACAACACGATAGCGAGCGGCAAAGTTCGCTTCGACCCGTCAGCATCAAACATTAACATCACGACCTCAGCTCTTGCGGGGTGTAAGTTCATGAACTGGGGGGAGAGGAAGTGCGATCAATATCGGCACTTAAAAATTCCGGGGTGAATTCCTAAATGCTGTTATCGAAGAAACTGAAGTTGGGTTGGTACCACATCTTGAGAGCTATAGCTATCTTACAAGTTTAACACAAAGTAATATTTTCCTACTATTTCGCTTGCGCGGACCTTGCAGCGCGAAGAAGTACGTTTGCTTTAGGTTTTCTTCTAATAGCATATCATGATATTTGTAAAATTTACCGTAAATTAAGGAATTCGGTCATGGCCTTTTTGAAGAAAGCATTCGCCTGGAGCGATCTGGGGAAACCATGGAAAACCCAAATCTGCATGCCCAGAAGGGGATTCGAAACGGCGTCCTCCCGAAGGCCAGAGCGTTAACCGCTCACCCACCACACTCGGTAATCCTTTAAGAAAGCGGTGGTCAAGGAACGAGCCTACTTGCAGATAATAAGACCATCCCGCATCCTCAAAGCTGATTTGAAGGTAGCGAGTGTATAGCCATAAACACTCAGGAGATCCTCAGCAGGTATTACGCCCGGGCGAACACGCCATTTCACAAAGTAAGCATTTGACACAAGAGAATAACGAGGACTTCCTGCTAACGACGCTGGACAGTCAGAGCCGAGGATACACGATCAACTACCAATATAACCCGAGCAACACTGACAAATCTCTGTACAGAAAACATAGAACGTTTGACAACATGGGTGAGTACGAGAGTGTTACCCAATAATAAAGTTCTTGATTTTAGAACATATGATTGCTGTTCTGAAAATTCTGTTCCCTTATGGCGTGGCAGACGCTACGATTGGTGGTTCAAGAGGACGCTAGAGATACAGAGAGGGGAAAAGCAATCTCCAAGGCGATGACGGGGTCTTGCGATTTCAGCCATCACAGTTCATGGTCGGGAATACTGAACTGACGGTCTATTATACTATCAGTCTTCAAGGGCTGAACGTTTTGTAGCTCACATTAGGTTGTGCGGGCTGTCGACGTCTGCTGCAATTTAAACGGTAATATTTTGCCAGACATAGTGTTCTGCACAAATCACTACTCGCCTATATAACTGTAACGCTTTGAGTATAGAGTTCCGCCCTCTATCGATTTATGAAACTGAGATAAGATACAGCCGATAGCTTTACTAGCAAGAATGAACTTAAGTGCTCACGCTTTTAAATAACTTAATATACGGCGAACCCAATAATCCTGCGTGTTTGCTTTCATTGTAAAATTATTCTTGCATACATTTTATGGCTTTATTGTTATTTTTGTAAAGTGATGTTAAAATCAGAATGTTTTATTTTATTTGCTTTTTAGTAATAGGACAATGTGTCGATTTTTTTGAGGATTGTTTATAATATACCTTTGTCTGTCGGTCATAAGATTTTATAAAGTAACATGGTCAGGTTATGATTCATGTCTAGGTAGTACAGCAATGCCTTTTAAATTTACACCTATTTCACAAAATTAAATATTCAATTAAATCATTATTAATTAAAAATAACAGCACTAAACCACTCCCCATTACAAGTGTCAGTAATTTAATTAACGTTTTCCTTGTATTCTTACGTACTATACTTCAGAAAATCGCAGAAATAAAATCAAAAAAAATCACGTAGTCAATATTAATGTTTATATGTCAGTATTAACAGAATCCCAAGGATGGAGTGTTATCTGTGTTGTAGCGTCATGTTTGTTGGCCACTCGTATTTGATTTTCAGTGTAACTTGTAGCTTCTCGGTACTAACGAATTATTATTTCTTGCTCCGTTTGCCGGCCACATGGAGTGATAAGATATACTGCAGCAGGAGGGTGGGGAGGGGGGCCGAGGAAGGGGGGCAGGGTGGCCGATGACCGGCCGAAGGTGTCCCCGGCCCAAGAACCCGGTTATATGGCAAAAGCGCTCAGTGACAAAAGCGCTCTACCGCAGGTAGGCGAGGGTAGGTATAACCAACCACCCACCCTCGCCTACCTGCAGTAGAGAATTCCAAGAAAAATTCTTCCGTGAATATTTAGGCTCTTATTACTTTCGTGTCATTCGTACAGTGAAGTTTATTGGCAGCAGTACCACTTGTGTTATACAGTTCAACTGTAAAGTATTTCTAGTTTTGTGAGTGTAGACTTTCCCGGCGTAGTGATGAAATATAATCTTCACGGGTGTTCACCATCCGGCTGAACACCCGTGAAGATTATATTTTATTTCTAGTTTGTCATTATGGAAGTGTTAACAACTAATAAGGGTAAACCTGCAGTGCATTATGAAAGTTATTCGTATCGGAAATACAAAAGTAAAGAAGATGGGCTAACGGTATGGCGGTGTCAGAAGGAAAGGAGGAAAAGTTGTGGTGGAACGCTCAAAACGAAAAATTGGGAAGTTTTATGTGCAACTGAACATTCATGCGAAGCAGCGGACACAGTTCGCTTGGAAGTTGCTAAAAGAATGAATCATGCGAAGAAGAGGTCCCGCGAAGAAGACACGCCCGTTTCTAAAATTTACACGGAAGAACTGGGAGACTTACACAGTAAAGGCTACGAATATGTAGCCAAATTGCCCCACCAGGTGACTGTCAAGAAAACCTTATTTCGACAGAGAAGCAAAGCTCGTGGTAACCGAAAGCAACTGAAGAGCCGAGACGAAGTAGTCTTAGATAATGATATGCTTCAGGTGAGAGATGATTCAAGTTTCCTTTTGACACATGACAGCTCAGGAGAGCGAATGATAATACTTTGTGGACAGAAAGGAAGAGAATGTCTGAAGAGACAGCAAGATTTCTTCATGGATGCTACATTTAAAAGTTGTAGTAAACAATTTACTCAAATTTATAGTATCCACGCTGATTACTGAAGCTCCAAGGAAGAAACTAATGTGTATCCAGTAGCGTTTACCCTGTTGCCAAACAAAAAGAAAGCAACGTATATTCGTTTATATCGCCATATTTTACATATAGTTCCAGAATGGAATCCAAGAAAAATTAACATTGATTTTGAGGGAAGTGCAATATCCGCACTTGGAGAAGTTTTTCCAACCGTTGAAATTAATGGTTGTTACTTCCACATGAAGAAATGTTTGTGGAGGAAATTGCAGGAATTTGGATTAACCCGTGAGTATCGGGAATATGAAGAAATTAGACTGAATGTTAGGAAGTGTACTGCGCTAGCATTCCTCAAAACTGAAGACATCTTAGACGGCTGGCTCGAGATATATTCGGAGGCTCCAGAAAATCCGAAATTGTCTCAGTTTTTTGATTATTTGGTTGAACAATGGTTGGAGAATGAAGAAATTCCTCCTAAACTGTGGACTTGTTACGGTAGGCGACACCGTACTACGAACGTTGTGGAAGGTTGGAACAACAAAATCAACAATCTTCTCGGGCGACCAAATCCCAAGATCAAAGAAGTGATAATGTTTTTAAAGCGTGAAGCTGAAAATTCCGCTTGTATGTACATGAGAACGGAGATCAATCTTGCTGGAAAAAAGAGGAAAAGCTCCTATATTAAATTACATGAATGTTTGGAAAAAACTGTAAAAAAAGTATGAGGAAAACGGTGATATTAGGTCTTGTTTGAAAGCGATATCATACTTACAAAAGCTGGGTTAGACCTGCTTTCTTAACACACAAAAAATGAAAATAATGTAAATAAAGAGACAGTGTAAATATGTAAATAAATAAATACTGAGGAAGCTTAATTCAAGCTGATTTTAAACACGCCTTAAACGGTTGTGTGCTACGTGCATTTAGTCACTAAGTCAGTCCAAACCCTGGAAAAAGAGTATTAGAAATTTACTGAATTACTACTGGAAAATGTATGACTTCATGAACTCTTTAGGCTAGACGCATTCTAGCGATTTTCTGTTGCTGCGATAGAAAAATAGGTCGCAACAAATGTCAGATTGCATTGTCGAGATATGAATCGTCTCTGTGTAGTTAGGTTCAAAAAATATACTTAAAAATAACTATTCTGGGCATATCTTCTTACTGGTCAAAGTTACATAAGCGAAAATTTCAAGATGTTCCAGATAAGAAAATTTCATTTATTTTAGCAAATTTTTTGTTATAAATGTATAATGTTGTTCAATATAAAAATTAACACAGAACATAGATTATTAATTTTGCAAGTGAAAAGAGTTTCGGGAAAGTGTGAAAGTACATATAACCATTAATAAATAAATATTACCAGCTACTGATTAGCTGTTAGCTATTTAACAACACATAAGTATGTTCCATTTCGAATGTTAACTGCTAAACGGTGATGGGTCGATATTTTTGAATACTCGGAACTAAAAATAGTAAAGAAATACAAAATTATTCCGTATTTACATGGCAGATTGGAAATTTTTCAATCTCTCAAATCAGTTTTCGATATTTGTGTTGCTTGAAAAATTGGTCTTTAATCGCCCGCCAATAAATCCCAAGTGCTCACGTAACCTTAGAGGTCATCAGGGCTTCACAGTGCGTTTCTTCTGGCTACACCGTCTTTCCAGGAAGGTAGGGGATTATAGACCGTCCTTCCAGGAAGGACCCTAGAGCGCTTATGTCACCTGAGCGCTTATAGTCGGTCACCCAAGAACCCACCCACTGTCGCCCGGGCAGTGGTAGAACAGTTAGACAATAAGTTTTCAGACTGTGAAATTTAGTCGGTATTTTTTCATGGTGCCTGGACAAAGGGACAGGTAGACGCAGCCCTTTTACAAATTTTTAATAGTATTGATATATTAACTCCTAAAATAGTATAAAATATTGGGAAAACCATAAAAATTGTTCTGCCAATATGGAATTTTAAGCATTCTAAAAATTACGGTCATGTAACTTTCACAGAAATTTGTTTGTTAATTGCCAAATACTAAATTTCAGGGGAAAATTATATCGCTGTCTCGTAAACTATCGGTTTGAAGATTTTTATCTAGCCACTAGCTGTTACCCGCGACCTGGTACGCGTGGACCTAGAATTTTATTGCTAGAATTGGATATAGAAAGATGTAAGTTTCGTAAAAGGTGTTCCAAAAAACACGGAGTCAGGATAACAACTTTAGCTGCTCGTGCTATGCTAGAGCTATTCCTTCAGTTTATTTACGCCTGCGAGACATGTCAAAGACAAAATATACTTATAACAGAAACGTTTACTTAGATGGAAAATAATAGTCTCGTCTTTTATATATCTATATAAATGAGAAAGTTTGGATGTACTATCTGCCTCAATCACGCCTTATTAATTGCAAAACAGAATCAAATGAAATTTGGCACGGAGTTAGTTAATTGTCTGCCCAGTTACACAGAATAGGTTTTATCCCGCAAAAACCAACAGATCCTTTGGAAATTACCATTATCAATTCACAAACATCAAAAAGAGTTTTCTACTTCGTAGACGGCAGTGCCACGTTTACTCTTTGCTTTTTACGTAAATCACAAATACTGCTTTTCAGAAATAAAAGCAAGAACCTTCTGATACATGTATGTGTGCGTTTAATTTAAAAGCCCTAAAACTGATGCATTTGAGAAATAATAATTCAGGAGCAGGAAATATAAATCCGTATTTATAGTTATTTTTTTTAATTGTAAGTTGACAAACAGATGTCTTCATTTGCGTACATGAAATAGTTTGAGACCTTAGGTATCTCACCGTAATTCCCTTCGTAATATAAGCGTACATAAGAAATCAAATCTTCGAAATTTTTTTTTGTAAAATGCTAATAGTATAAAAGCACAAAACTTGGTTCACTAAAAATGCTAAAATGATCGTGCCCGAAATGTCATTGTATTTGTCTTCATGACAAATTTGTAATGGTTTTGATTCCACCTCGGTTCAATTTAAACTGAAGAGTCAAAGAAACTGGTATAGGCATACGTCTGCAAACACAGAGATATGTAAACACTTAGATTACGGCGCTGCGGTCGGCAACGCCTATATAAGACAACAGGTGTCTGGCGCAGGCGTTAGATTACTGCTGCTAAAATGGCCGTTTATCACGATTTAAGTGAGTTTGAAGGTGGTGTTATAGTTGAGAACGAGAGATGGGACACAGCATCTCCGAGGTAGCGATGAGGTGGGGATTTTCCAGTACGATAATTTCACTAGTGCACCGTGAACATCGAGAATCCGGTAAAACATCAAATCTCCGACATCGCTGAGGCCGGAAAAACAACCTGCAAGAACGGGACCAACAACGACTTAAGGGAATCGTTCAAGATGATAGAAGTGCAACCCTTCCGCAAATTGATGCGGATTTCAATGCTGGGCCATCAGCAAGTGTTAGCGTTCGAAGCATTCATCGAAACATCATCGATATGGGCTTTCGGAGCTGAAGGCCAACTCGTGTACCCTTGCTGAGTGCACGACACAAGCCTTTACGCCTCGCCTGGGCCCGACAACACCGACATTGGACTGTTGATGATTGGAAACATATTGCCTGGTCTGACGTGTCTCGTTTCCAATTGTATCGAGCGAATGGACGTGTACGGGTATGGAGACAACCTCATGAATTCATGGACCCTGCATGTCAGCAGGGGACTGTTCAAGCTGGTGGAGGCTCTGTAACGGTGTGGGGCGTGTGCAGTTGGAGTGACATGGGACCCCTGACACCGCTAGATACGACTCTGACAGGTGACACGTACGTACGCATCCTGGCTGATCACCTGCATCCATTCATGCCCATTGTGCATTCCGACGGACTTGGGCAATTCCAGCAGGACAATACGACACCCCACACGTCCAGAATTGCTACAGAGTGGCTCCAGGAACACTCTTCTGAGTATAAACACCTCCGTTGGCCACTAAACTCCCCAGACGTGAACATTATTGAGCATATCTGGGATGCCTTGCAACGTGCCGTTCAGAAGAGATCTCCACCCCCTCTTACGGATTTATGGACAGCCCTGCAGGATGCATGGTGGCAATTTCCTCCAGCACTACTTCAGACATTAGTCGAGTCAATGCCACGTCGTGTTGCGGCAATTCTGCGTGCTCGCGGGGGCTCTATACGATATTAGGAAGGTATACCAGTTTCTTTGGTTCTTCAGTGTATTTCCTAAGTGTCTTCTTTTTTGCTACTATACTCTCTCTGTAACATTACAAATTACATTTACCAAAAATTAAAACTTAACCGAAGATATCTATCCTATTATTTATTTTTTGCTTTAAAATGTTTGTAGAAATAAGTAGACTACAAAATTTTGTAGAAATAAGTACAAACAGTAGCCTATGTTTAACAAAACAGCGCTTTTTACTTACTGTTCAATATTCTGAAAATCGGTCTTAGAGCCTTCACTTAAAACGAATGTATTCAGTGGTCTAAGGGAGAAACTTTTCGTTTCAAGAAACAATATTGGGAGTAGTTTACATCACGATACATGTTGCCGCTAACATGGCGCTTATGAAACCAGCTTATTTATTACTAATAATAACTAAATGCTCTTGCTTTATGCTGTAACAAGAACATTCTGGTCCAGGCAGCATTTCAACCTAATCACTATCTCCGGTAATATTGCCGCTACAAAATCAAATGATACGGACACACTATAAGACGTTAAATACATCCCAACTAACATTTCGAACAGTAGCAACATTTTCTATGTCAGGATTCCTAATTAGCGTAGAATAAATTATCACAATTGATTTCATTATACACCTTCAATACGAATCCCAAATGGACTAAATCACGCGCAATAACACTCTATATCGCGATGTAAACTAGACCCGCAATATTAGCGGAAGTTCTCTTAAGAGTTGTAATGAATTCTTGTCCTTCCGTTGTACAGTTTAAGTTACGAGCATTTTAGTATACCTTTTTAAATAACGTTGCTTTAGTAATTGTCATGATACTGACGCCATGTGGCTAAATGTAGTTCGACATGTATTCAGTGTTTAATTTACTTCGCTTTTACGAGAACCATATTACCAGCGTCATTATTCAGACAGTTTTTTGCGGTTGCTTTGGTATCACGATCTGAAATTGTGGGCCAAGTTTATATTTAATTCATTACGTCACTAACATGCAATATAATGAATGTCTTAATGCGCGAGTCGTTGAAACTTTGAGTTTCTAGCGACAATATTAGTGGAGTTTGTGGCTTGGTTAAAATTCAGCCTGGACCAGAATAATAATTGATTCTTTGAAGAGTAAAAGACAAGGAAGCACTTACCATATTTTCAACCCCAAAGGAGAAATTTTCTTGCTAATCTACTTTGAACAGAAACAAAAACTCTTATAACACAATTTCAAGCAGACGAAGTCACGGGTAACTGCTAGTAGTATGTAATCTATTTTGTGTGTAAACGAAATTTATGAACAGATCGCACAGTAACACTGTCAGAGAAAAACTACCTGAGCGACCGATAAAACATTACAGACTGACACGCGCTATCCGTCTGTTTGGCACCATTCAGTTAGTTTTCAAAATTTAATGATAAAAAGTATCCTATGTCCTTGCTAAAGATTAAAAAGTATTTCCTTGTTAAATTTCATCAATATCAGACACGTTCTATGCCTCTGACTGTCACCGTTCAGCTCGTTTTCGAAATTCCATAACAGAATATATTTAAAAAAAACTAACTTGGTCCGCAACCCGAAGGTTGGTAGGATCCTCCCGAAGGAGGCATACTAAGCCATTGTGTCAGAGGTAGGACTGCCAATTCCTTTCCTCCAGGACCTACTGTTTAACGTGGAATCCGAACCACGGGTTTATTCATACAGAAAACGTCCTTCCCAATTACAAATACTATTTCCTTGTTAAATTTCATCAAGATCGGTTGAGCCGTCAGCCCTGGAAACGTAACAAACAGAGTTACTTTCGCATTTACAATATTACTATAGATTCAGTGAGTTATGAGACTTAGAATTGTCTTTCTCATTATATGTGTTACATTCGAGCCATTTTTTTTTAATTTAATTGGAGAGTTATGACCAGTCGGTGGCAAATATTCTGAAATTATAATCATAGCATCTCAAGTAGTAAAAACATATGAATTTGCTACAAAAGTGTGCTCGGATATTCGTGTGAATCTCAATACCATCATGGGACACAAGACCACCATCTCGGCGAAATATCTGGGTAGAGTGTAAACAATAGCATGAAATGGAGTGGAACATGCCGGTAAGACCTGACAGTGTAGGGAACAATTCGCATTGCAGAGCAACAATGCCGGATCTAGGGAGGGGAGGGGGCGGGGGGCAATCCGGTGCGCTTGTCTCGGGCGGCAACTTGAGGGGGACGGCAAAATTCTGACTGTGTTTGAAGGATGGCATTTATGTTGCGGCGACCTTTTTTGCTGTACTTCTACTCTGGGTGACGACAATGCAAGTAATAACAATCGGAGAGACAACAATTGGGGAGGTGACACTGGGGGTGGCAACAATGGGGACGGCAAAATAATGCTGGAACAGGCAGAAATCACACAGTTTTTGCCTCGGCTCGAAAAAAAATCCTAGATGTACATCTGTAGAGCAATGGTGTTCGTCCTGTATTGTTTATAATTAGTCGAAGCAATATGCGATGGAAAAACGTTAATAATTTGTAGTCTATTGAAATGATCCTAGTTCATAAGTCAGATAATCTGGTACCAGTTAAAATATGTATATTTTGAAACACCTCTATAGGCAAAATAAATAGTAGTTTTGTTTAGTAGACATATTTCGATTTCAGGCACAAGGGTGTGGGAAGATTCTCTTTTTTAGGTAAGGGTGTCAGGGATTGGAATGAGTTACCAAGAGAAATGATGAATAATTTACCGAAAACTTTGAAGGAATTTAAAGATAAAATTTGTAGAGGGAAAATGTAGGTGGGTGCAGGATAGGGGGAAGATGGGTGTGTAGGGAAATTGCCACCGGAGCCTGTGCTCCATTGCAATTAAATTAAATTAAATTATTTTAAAGAATCGCAAGGAGAGCACGAAGAAACAAAAAGCCCTGGTTATTCCATAGTTAAGATGCCGACTGGGCTTCGCATTAGGAATGGATTAGCATAAATACTGAACATTTTCAAAGGAAAGCTGTTTGGTTTACGGCGGATATACTTCATTTATGAAATGTTTTCAAATTAACTACAACGTTGGAGTGGGGAAGATTAAAACAAAGAGGTAGAAACTGCAATAGAAGACTGCAGTCATGGCCTTCCATCATTCTAATGCAACAAAACATTATCACGCTCAAATAAATTGATGATAATTACCGAGCGTGGTAAGTAATTGACTCTTACCTCGCATTCGGGAGGACGCGGGTTCGAAATTCTGTTCTGCCAGCCAGTTTTCAGTTTTCCATGATTTCCCAAAATCACTCAAGGCGAATACCGGCATGGTTCCTTCAAAAGGCAGAATTCCATCGTTACTTGCCGCTATACTCCTCTTCCGCCTCTCGACATCAACGAGGCGTAAGGCTAGAAGCAAAAAATAAAGAAGACAATGACAGGAGAACTCAACTTAAAGATTCATATATGTTTTCTTTTTTCTAGTACAATTAACAGGGAATCTAGAGAGCGAGACACTTAACAACAGTGACATCACTTCAAGCACTCACTTTAAAGTAAATCGGAGGGCTTTGTGTAGGTTGCCATTAGGGTTATTATGAATTCAAATAGGTATGTTTTCCAATCATAGACATAGCATAAATACACAGAAATGTTACCAAAAATAGCCAAAGCGAGTTAACGTAAGAAACTATTTAGTGAATTCTAGAAAACGTTAAGCTCAACGGGTCTCGTCTAACACATTGCTTTTTAAATTTTCCCTTCTTTTTCCCGTCATATTCACATACCGCTTATAACCTATACCCTAATTTATCTGTTTCGTACATTATAATCTTTATTCTCCTCCACAGATATTACAATAGATTAATTCATCTATTACGAAAATGTAATAATCTATTTTGTACAAAATGTGTACCATCATTCTGGTTCTTCTTTCTGTCATATTCTTCCTCGAAATCATTTCTTCACCCATAATTTACAGAACCTGTTTATCTCAAACTTTAGCTGGCAACATCCTTGCATAGCACCACATTTCGAATGCATCAGTTTCCTCCTTTTCTGGAATTACAGAAATCCAAGCTTAATTTCCATAAAACGTTGTGCTCCATATGCAGGTTTTACAAAATTCCTGTTTGTGCTGGGTACACGGGAGAGGCAGGCCAAGAGGCCCCCGCCCTGCCTGCCCTGCTGCAAATCGATACCTCGTGCGTCGTACGCGTGTCTTGGCAACGCCACAGAGACAAACTAACGACATCACAGCTCAACTACTAAGTACAGTATATTCCTTTCTCTGCTCACAGTAGTAATGCAAAAGAATAGTAATCGCTAAAATTTCAGTGGGTTATTAGATTACGGAATCCAGTGAAACTTTTCTGTTCATGGTGTGGTGACAAGAGCGTAACCAGGATTAGCTTCAGGGTGGGGCAAAAACAAGGAAACTTAATAAAAATACTGGTTGAAAATGGTTTTACTTGAAAAAGTTAATCAAACATTCATTTAACTTATTTAAGCACTATTCTGCGAGGGTTCTTTCTAAATTTTGTTAAAATTTATTTTTCAAAATTGTAAAGATCTCTTGGTGGTGACTCTGCTTCAAAACTTGTTAGGCGCACTTTACGGCGTCGGCAATTGAAACTGCTTGATATTTTTTGTTTTTAGAATATTCATATTGAGCCTCGTACATGACATGTCTCAGGGGTTACAAGACATAAAAAGATGGGTTCACAAAAATACATGAATTTATTCAACAAGTTAAATGAAATCAAATTTGACAAGTGTATAGTTTTTGCAGATGGCTAGCTCAGTTGCCTCTTTGAAACAAGTCTCTAGCTAATCAGGGGTATTTTTTGGGCCGTGATATGTTGCAACCTGTCGCACTGTTAGGATCACTTTACCGTGTCCGCGCAATGCTGTCGACACTGCTGGCGACGGGATGCGCACCTCAGACACTCAGAGGATGGCGGTAGACCGACCTGTACATCCACACACAGTCTACGAGTGGCCCTCTTCACTCACCACCCCGAGCAGCATTCCATGAAACAAAATAAACGGAAATATCCCAGTGGTGTGTCCGTAATCTCATAGCCTGGCCCTGTGGTTATCGAAGGCGAAGAATCCTCCAAAGCTGGGCTGCTTGTCACTTGTCACCATATTTCTCAAGGCTTTTGTCCCTGCTGGAGGGCTGACACACTGCTCCATTCATACCGGGGACACCGCAGCGGGTGGCTTGACGCACTCATAAGCGGCTGCAGCCCACTGATAAACAGCTTTCACTCGCTCGTCCCATAATGCCCAGCTTTGGCAACGCGACTTATTACAATATTAAAAGTGGGAATTTTTATCTTCATATATTTTTCGCTCGACTACTTGAGGGAACGCCCACCCCTCCTGGCTACGCCCATACTGATGACCAGGTTATTCTCTCTCAGTCAGAGTCCTTTTGGTACACTTTTCTTTTTGATGTCCTAAAAATGTTTCTTTATCCACGATTACGAATGGTGAGCGGCATGAAACCAAGAACTTGTTGCAGAGAAACGTTTTGGAAGCTCACTATTCTTACAACTTTTCATTATAAACGTATATTCCCTCAGGTGCTTTGTAATAGAAAATTTTAACTATAAATCAAATTTTCAGCCACATAATTTCAGCACAAGGATCATTAATAATTTGTACAAGTCTTCAACAATATTATCATTAATACAAGAAGGTGTTAATTGTTCTGGATCACATCCGTTTGAAAACCTTCTCCATTATCTTTTCCCAACATTAAGGCCCGTTCACACTATCGCTCCGTTCAGCTCAGCTCAGGATCCAGGATTTCGCCAGTAGCGTTCACACTAGTGATTAAGTCAAGTCAGATCAAATCGTAGAAGATACCATATCATTTCAGTTGTTCACAACGAACACTGCCGTTCTCTCCGCTAACGTTAGTAAAATCGCACTTATTTTCTATGAAGAAGCTAAAAATACGGCAAGATAAAGAAAAAGACTGGTTTTGGGTGCATCCAGAGTTTAAAGTGCAAACAGACCAAGAGAGAGGGAAAATAACTAAACACTGGCTATGCCGTGCGAGACAAATGGTGTAAAATGCTTTTCATATTTTTGCTCAAAGAATTCAGCTCCAGGATTAATTGATAATGTAGTTTTAGTAACATGTATTTTGCATAATTATTTTGGAAGGGTAAAAATTCATGCTATGTAGAAAGTGAATCTCAGGATGAATTAGAGGATTTTTTTTCTTCACAATATTCCTTGTTTTAGTGGTAATGCTCGTAAAGGAGCTTTTGATAAAAGAAATAAATTCACAGGATTTTTTAATTCGGAAGCGGGATCTGTACATAGCCAGTACGAAAACATAATATTCGAATTTACATTAAATTTTGTCAACTTTATAATAATCAGAAATAACATACTGTTAAAACATTTATTTTTTATTTATTAGTATTTTTTTTTTAATTGCTTACGAGGTTTTTAGACGTTCGTCGCCAATTTGATCTGACCTGACCTGACTGTTGCTCGTTCACACTAACGGTCAGCTCAGCTCCGCTCAGCTCAGCTCAGGTCTTGACCGTTGTTGATCGGTGGCGGCGCGATCTTCAGATCGACCTACCTTGTCCTGAGTTGAACGGACCGCGTAGTGTGAATTAGGAATGTAACGGAGGTCATCTTCGCGGATGCGGATCTGATGCGAATGTTAAGTTCTTGAAATCCGCGCATGCGGATGTTTTGCGGAGGCGGAAAAATAAATTTATAATTATTTAAATTTTAATATTTTATCACAAAAAAGTTTAAAATGAAATAAGTATATATTTTATGCCAAGTACAAATTTTTTTCATAAGTAAAGTCTGTTTCCAAATAATACTGCCAAATTGATTTATTTTTGCCTCATCTTTCCACAGCAAAAAACATTGGATGATCTCACAAGTGAATAAAATTATTTACATAACTATGCATGCGTCTAAAAACCACATCTCCGTGCTCACATTTTTTTTTTTTTTTGGTTATGGCTGTACGCCTAGTCGATAGAGGTAATTAGAGGCGTGAAAGGATCGGAGCTAGGAACGTGAAGGAATTTGTCCATGGCCTCCTAAGGGAGCATTCACCTGGAATTATTTGGGAAACTATGGAAAACCCAAATCTGGATGCCCTGACGGGGATTCGAACCCGTATCCTCCCGTAAGCGAGGCCAGAGCGTTAACGCTCACCCACCACGCTTGGTTTCGTGCTCGTCACCCACCTTCCCAACGCTCTAGTGGCGCATTCACAGTACAACTTATAGACTCTTCGATGATCCGGTTTTCGATAAAGAACTCTTGATGGGTCGTGGAAGGGGTTACAGGACTACTTGTAGGACGTGATGGATTTCGTTGGACTCTCAGGCAACCAAAAAGGGTCCTTGGTGTCCAACAAGCTATAGATATTAGAGGAAACATCCTATGAGTGTGCGACAAGGACACATGGTGTGCCGCGAGAAAGTATGAGTGGAAAGGATTGCTTGGAACATTTTATTGGACCCCCTCTACTAGTGTGAGTGGGTGAGCGCATCGTACGGTAGTTCTAGACCGATGTCCTATTAGTTGGACCGTGAATAGGTTGCTTTACTTTATATGCAAGTTAAAAACTTGTAAATTCGTCGCTTAGGGAATAACACCGTTCAGTTCATCGTTACTTTATTGTAAGATCGGCAGAAAAATACAACCACTCATTTTGTTGTTAGCTAAGCGACGATGGGCAGAATCTCATATAAAGAGAAAAGAATAATATTATATTGCAATGTAACAAAACATCCTTTATACATCCGCATTAAAAATTCCGGATGCGAAAGCAGACATAGGATTTCACGCAAAAGTTCCGCACTAGCGCATGCGGATATCCGTCACATTCCTGGCGTGAATGCTCCCATTTGTGATCTGAGCTGAGCTGACCGCTAGTGAGAAGAATAGGCCTTTAGGGGTCGGCTGCCTTTGATGTGATTTGCTCATCGTTATCATATTCAAATTTGGAGCTTCGGTTTGAAGACCGCACTCCCTTGACGACGCAAAATATTTTATACATACTGTCAGGTCCGTCATACTACGTATTAATAGGGGGAGTAAAGTATTGTCATCAGTAAAGTGTTGTCATCGTGTTCCATGTGTGATAAATGTATTTTTTGTTTGTGAAATTTTCAGTTTATGAGGCGAGATTGGGAGCCGTCCCAGCGTCGTATTGATTGTTGGGGGAAAAACCGTCTAAAAACCGCAGTCAGGACGGTTTTTTACTTACTGCTTTACGCTTCGTTGACGGCTAAGATCATTAGATGCGGTATGGGACTGGGGACAAGGAACGGAAAGGAATTCGGCCATGGCTTTTTTGCAGGAAGCATCCCGGCATTCGCCTGGAGTGATTTCGGGAAACCATGGAAAACCCAAATCTGGAAGCCCGGACGGGGATTCGAACCGACGTTCTCCTGAATGCGAGGCCAGAACGTTAACCGTTCATCCGCCACGCTCGGTAGTCAGGACGGTAGCGTAGGGGTTAGAGTGCTATCTCCGCGAGCCGAAGGTCGCCGGTTCGAGTCCAGCCGCGGGCCTGAGTGTTTAAGTGTTGTGTCTGTGAATGTCATATCCGTCCTGTGGAGTGTCTAATTAGCTGGGAAAAATTCATCTAGCTGGCTGTATGCTCTAAGATGCCGAAAGCCTTATAAAAAAAAAAGACAGCCGGTATAGGGGGGCTTAGGCTCGTGGCCGGCTCCGTTGTACTTCCCAGCTAACGTGTGTGTGCCTTAGCACACTGAGCCACTCTACCGGGTATCCGTTTGATAATCTTGTTAGGAATATACAACATTTGCTGATAATAAACATACATTTAAACAAAAACAAAGATGGTTTTTCGCTGGCATTCCTGCTCCATCCAGGAATTACTTCTGATTGAGCTTTAAAAATGCATTTAGAATTTTTACTGTGTTAATTTGTGTGTTAGTAACATGTACTACTTATCGTTATGATTGTTATGCATTATCTATATTCAAACACTTATCAAGACATGTTACACATTCTGGTTTTTAATCAACACAATCTATGTAACAAGAATAGGAAAAGACTAGAAGTATTTTGTTGATAGTGATATTTGTCTCTTAACATTTAATTCTGTAGCGAGATGACTAGATGGGTCATCTCGTACAATGTAAATTAATTATTGTTTGATTTAATAACATAAGTAACAAATGGATATTCATTTCTTAGAGTTTGAGACAGAAATCCGCGTCTAGCTAAGAGTTGTGTTAGCGTGAGAGACACTCTGACTTAAGCCAGAAGTGTCCGGTAGGTCGAGACAATGCGGGGATTATCTCTGACACTGATACCGGTGAGAAAGGCTGGACGCTGGGAATTTTGCGGATGGAATCCCTGAATGGGTGGTCGCTCGGTATCGTGAGAAAATTTTTCCTACACATCCTCCCGAACAATCCCGACAAAACCCGAAGGACTATTAGCAAATGAGAGGCAATGTATTAGCCGGCAAGAGGAGATACTTTGCGAAGCCAATCCGTTGTGTTTTTTTCCTCACGTGGTTGGAAATATTACAAATTTTGTGTTTTTCATGATACTCGCCGAGGAGATGGAGAGACGAGCTCTGAGGGGTGAGAAGAGGTCATTCTGGATGTTGTGTATCATTTTTTCCTCAATTGCTGATAACATTAATAAATAAATTAACGCCAAAGCAATAAAGTCAATTGCTTTGGCGTTAATTTATTTTAATGTTATCAGCAATTGAGGAAAAATGATACACAACATCCAGAATCCTCTTCTCCCCCTCAGAGCTCGTCTCTCTCATCTCCTCGGCGAGTATCATGAAAAACACAAAATTTGTAATATTTCCAACCACGTGAGGAAATAAACACAACGGATTGGCTTCGCAAAAGTATCTCCCTCTTGCCGGCTAATACATTGCCTCTCATTTCTTCGGGTTTTGTCGGGATTGTTCGGGAGGATGTGTAGGAAAAATTTTCTCACGATACCGAGCGACCACCCATTCAGGGATTCCATCCGCAAAATTCCCAGCGTCCAGCCTTTCTCACCGGTATCAGTGTCAGAGATAATCCCCGCATTGTCTCGACCTACCGGACACTTCTGGCTTAAGTCAGAGTGTCTCTCACGCTAACACAACTCTTAGCTAGACGCGGATTTCTGTCTCAAACTCAAAATGAATATCCATTGTTACTTATGTTTATTAAATCAAACAATAATTAATTTACATTGTACGAGATGACCCATCTAGTCATCTCGCTACAGAATTAAATGTTAAGAGACAAAATATCACTATCAACAAAATACTTCTAGTCTTTTCCTATTCTTGTTACATAGATTGTGTTGATTAAAAACCAGAATGTGTAACATGTCTTGATAAGTGTTTGAATATAGATAATGCATAACAATCATAACGATAAGTAGTACATGTTACTAACACACAAATTAACACAGTAAAAATTCTAAATGCATTTTTAAAGCTCAAATCAGAAGTAATTCCTGGATGGAGCAGGAATGCCAGCGAAAAACCATCTTTGTTTTTGTTTAAATGTATGTTTATTATCAGCAAATGTTGTATATTCCTAACAAGATTATCAAACGGATACCCGGTAGAGTGGCTCAGTGTGCTAAGGCACACACACGTTAGCTGGGAAGTACAACGGAGCCGGCCACGAGCCTAAGCCCCCCTATACCGGCTGTCTTTTTTTTTTTTAAGGCTTTCGGCATCTTAGAGCATACAGCCAGCTAGATGAATTTTTCCCAGCTAATTAGACACTCCACAGGACGGATATGACATTCACAGACACAACACTCAGGCCCGCGGCTGGACTCGAACCGGCGACCTTCGGCTCGCGGAGATAGCACTCTAACCCCTACGCTACCGTCCTGACTACCGAGCGTGGCGGATGAACGGTTAACGTTCTGGCCTCGCATTCAGGAGAACGTCGGTTCGAATCCCCGTCCGGGCTTCCAGATTTGGGTTTTCCATGGTTTCCCGAAATCACTCCAGGCGAATGCCGGGATGCTTCCTGCAAAAAAGCCATGGCCGAATTCCTTTCCGTTCCTTGTCCCCAGTCCCATACCGCATCTAATGATCTTAGCCGTCAACGAAGCGTAAAGCAGTAAGTAAAAAAAAAAAAAAAAAAAAACCGTCCTGACTGCGGTTTTTAGACGGTTTTTCCCCCAACAATCAATACGAACGCTGGGACGGCTCCCAATCTCGCCTCATAAACTGAAAATTTCACAAACAAAAAATACATTTATCACACATGGAACACGATGACAACACTTTACTGATGACAATACTTTACTCCCCCTATTAATACGTAGTATGACGGACCTGACAGTATGTATAAAATATTTTGCGTCGTCAAGGGAGTGCGGTCTTCAAACCGAAGCTCCAAATTTGAATATGATAACGATGAGCAAATCACATCAAAGGCAGCCGACCCCTAAAGGCCTATTCTTCTCACTAGCGGTCAGCTCAGCTCAGATCACAAATGGGAGCATTCACGCCAGGAATGTGACGGATATCCGCATGCGCTAGTGCGGAACTTTTGCGTGAAATCCTATGTCTGCTTTCGCATCCGGAATTTTTAATGCGGATGTATAAAGGATGTTTTGTTTACATTGCAATATAATATTATTCTTTTCTCTTTATATGAGATTCTGCCCATCGTCGCTTAGCTAACAACAAAATGAGTGGTTGTATTTTTCTGCCGATCTTACAATAAAAGTAACGATGAACTGAACGGTGTTATTCCTAAGCGACGAATTTACAAGTTTTTAACTTGCATATAAAGTAAAGCAACCTATTCACGGTCCAACTAATAGGACATCGGTCTAGAACTACCGTACGATGCGCTCACCCACTCACACTAGTAGAGGGGGTCCAATAAATGTTCCAAGCAATCCTTTCCACTCATACTTTCTCGCGGCACACCATGTGTCCTTGTCGCACACTCATAGGATGTTTCCTCTAATATCTATAGCTTGTTGGACACCAAGGACCCTTTTTGGTTGCCTGAGAGTCCAACGAAATCCATCACGTCCTACAAGTAGTCCTGTAACCCCTTCCACGACCCATCAAGAGTTCTTTATCGAAAACGGATCATCGAAGAGTCTATAAGTTGTACTGTGAATGCGCCACTAGAGCGTTGGGAAGGTGGGTGACGAGCACGAAACCAAGCGTGGTGGGTGAGCGTTAACGCTCTGGCCTCGCTTACGGGAGGATACGGGTTCGAATCCCCGTCAGGGCATCCAGATTTGGGTTTTCCATAGTTTCCCAATAATTCCAGGTGAATGCTCCCTTAGGAGGCCATGGACAAATTCCTTCACGTTCCTAGCTCCGATCCTTTCACGCCTCTAATTACCTCTATCGACTAGGCGTACAGCCATAACCAAAAAAAAAAAAATGTGAGCACGGAGATGTGGTTTTTAGACGCATGCATAGTTATGTAAATAATTTTATTCACTTGTGAGATCATCCAATGTTTTTTGCTGTGGAAAGATGAGGAAAATAAATCAATTTGGCAGTATTATTTGGAAACAGACTTTACTTATGAAAAAATTTGTACTTGGCATAAAATATATACGTTTTTCATTTAAAACTTTTTGTGATAAAATATTAAAATTTAAATAATTATAAATTTATTTTTCCGCCTCCGCAAAACATCGCATGCGCGGATTTCAAGAACTTAACATTCGCATCAGATCCGCATCCGCGAAGATGACCTCCGTTAAATTCACACTACGCGGTCCTTCAACTCAGGACAGGTAGGTCGATCTGAAGATCGCGCCGCCACCGATCAACAACGGTCAAGACCTGAGCTGAGCTGAGCGGAGCTGAGCTGACCGTTAGTGTGAACGAGCAACAGTCAGGTCAGGTCATCAAATTGGCGACGAACGTCTAAAAACCTCGTAAGCAATTAAAAAAAAAATACTAATAAATAAAAAATAATGTTTTAACAGTATGTTATTTCTGATTATTATAAAGTTGACAAAATTTAATGTAAATTCGAATATTATGTTTTCGTACTGGCTATGTACAGATCCCGCTTCCGAATTAAAAAATCCTGTGAATTTATTTC